>JAULBZ010009341.1:0-10078 GCA_032360805.1 Neoturris breviconis | reverse complement strand
TCAAAATGGAGGTGTAAAACCTTGAGATTATAGACAATTTTGAAAAAGACAAAACAAGTCAAACTCAACACTCTTTTGGGCGCTTCCCATCTAGTAATTGCTCTCCCTACAATCTCAAACATGACGTGACCTCAAACGTTACCCACCCTGCTCTAATAAATAATTTTCCCCTATAGTGATGTGCTTATTCAAAAATTAATAGAATAGTGATGAGGGCTAAAAGAATATGTTTAGTCTATATGTCATCACCAATGTTATAACATTTTTATAACGAAATTCAAACAAGTAATGTTGAAATAGCACCCTCCTATCATTAGCTCTCCTAAACTCTTAAAATAATATCAGTCTCACCCAACAGGGAAGAAATTAAAACTTTTCTATAATTAACAAAAATAAGACTGTGATCTCTGTGGAGGAGTGATTATTGAGCACAACGTCAGGCAATGTAATCTGAAATTATGGACCAAAAATACACAGCGATTATCTGTTCACAAGTGTGAATAGTAGTTTCTTTACTGACCCAAAAATATTGCACTTAACACCATAAACGTATGGTCAGGTTACCCGAAATAAACAATATTTTTAGGACAGCCTAATGTTTTTTTCTTTCATTTGTTTATGTGAACAATAATGTGTTTACATTTTAAGGAAACACTTTCAAGTTATTTATCAACATTCATTGCAATTGGAACAAAGGTTGTTGAACTAAAAAAATATGCTTCGCAAGCAGCTAGTGGCAATAATGCAATGTCAAAAACGTTTCGTGCTTTTGGATTTGTATTGGGACGCTTTCTAATGGTTGGTATTTATATACTTTATTGTTTTGGGGCCACCTCCAAAATTGGTTTGCAGGGAAGAGTGTTGAATCAACAATCTTACATTTGATTGGTTCCTTCATACTGAAGAAACTAATCAATTGCAAGCTCGTTGACTTAACATTCTTCATGATGTATTAATTTTTCTCAAATTAATTGATTTTGACCTATTTAAAGCTGCTAAAATATATATGCTTTGTCAAACGAATTTTGGAGATGGTCCCTTAATCTATGAATGTTTATTACATGCAACCTTGCTAAGTCTAGTAGCTAAAAATGTTTTATATGCTTTATCTTTCTTTATTGTAAAGTTTGTCATATTATACTCCATGCAAATTTATATTTGAGTCAGTAACATCAATAAAAATAAATTAATATTGTATTCTATTCTATTTTTTCAATAAACAGGAACGCAACCGTGTGCTATCACAATTAGAGCAGACCTTAATCGACAAAGGTAATTTGCATGTGTTAAACTTATTTCACAATGTATCTTCAAATATGAAAAAAATATGTGTTCTTTTTAGCATTGCTTCAAAACAAAGAACAACAACAATTTTCTTCCAAGTGTTATTTAACAATTGAATTACAAACAACCGACTGTCAGCATAGAGATTACATCTCACTTTAAAAGGGTCTCTTTAAATGTACCAGACCTTAAAAAGGATCTCTTTAAATAGACAAGAGTTATAAACACCATATATATTTAGTTTCTTTATCTTTATGTCCCTAGTGATATTTAAACATGTCATTACAGGGCTTGAAATAACAGCCGGTCATCAATGTGGAAGAGAGATTTTGGCTGTTATTTTGAGCCCTGCATTATAAGATCTGGGCCGGAATTCCAGCCCCTAATTGGAGTTTCAATCTACTTTTCTCACCTTAAAGTATCCCAAAGTTCTATATTATCATTGTTTTATTGTGTTTTCAGGTCTAATATAAGGGATCGTCTCCAAAATTCATTTTCAAAAAGAAGATTTTTTAGCAAATTTAAGGAAGTTAAAATCAATAAATTTGGGAGAAATTAAGCTACAAAGAAGAGTGTTAAGTCAACGAGCTTGCAATTGATTGGTTTTTTCAGTGCGAAGAAACCAATCCATTGCAAGTTCGTTGATTCTCCCTTTCCCACTCTTTCCCTGGAAACGAATTTTGGAGATGGTCGCTCAGGCTGTATGTTTATAATTATAAACTTTTCAAATTAGATGAGATTATCACTCTTGCTGTGTTAAAAGATAAACTGTTGGAAGATTCAATAAAGGTATTAGTGCTTAAAATGAAGGCTGTGATCACTTTGGAGAAGTGATATTTGAGTATAGCTTTGTGCGCTATAGCCTGAAGCTATGTTCAAATTCCCCCCTCAACAGTAATTGTTTGCTCTTATGTTTAAGTACTGAAAGTTATAAAACCGATATCTGTGGAGGAGGGATTTTTGAGCATAGCGTCAGGCTTATAGTCTGTAGCATAGCATGTAGCTATGCTCAAAAATCACTCCACCATAGTGATTATTTGCTCTAATTTCAACCTAGAGATACCGAATTCTTTTGTGACAATCAAGGCCTTCTCGTATTCAAAACTTCATTACCTCTCGATTGTGTTAATGCTTTAGCTTGGTCAAAATGTGCAAACGTAGTTGTTGAAGGTCTTGAGGGGATTCCATCAGTTCACTTTATTCCTTAGAAGATCTTCTTTATTTGTTGCCAAAACACAAAAGTCTTTAAGATCCATTGTACCCTTTACTGGTGCATTTTGCTCCTGATCCCCTTGGTCGAAATAAGAGCAAATAATCACTGTGGAGGAATGAATTTTTGGCATAACTTCAGGTTACGTACCAAGCCTGAAGCTATGCTCGAACTCTCCTGTACAGGGAGTATTTACTCTATTTCAACCACAGAACCCACTTATCAAATAATTACATAATTATACCACTTGATGGTGAGTATTGGATCAATAATTTATAAATTGATTGGATTATTCAAGGAAGCATCCCCTATAAAGTATCACCCTGCATTGTAACACATGTTTCTTTCAAACATTCAACATATTTTTGTATCTATACTAAAATCAGTAATTGTTTTTAGATTACATGTATATATCAACTTTACACAGATGCTGTTGTGAAAGGTCATGACCTGTTTTTCACTGTCACTGAGGTATGTGTTTATGTGTTATGTCAAAATCAGTGTTCGAAGCTATGCTAAAAAAGCACTCTCCACAGTGATTATTATTTAGACAGCATCTTTTGTTGTACAAATAAATTAAACAACAGGCTGCCGTCACAAACATTGCTAAGTAGACTAAAAATGAATTTTCAAATTTTCTTTATATCATTTAAAATTAAACAATTAAACTTAGTATCACAAAAGTAGAAAGTGCTTGAAGTAAGAACGAATAATTACTGTGTAGGAGTGGTTTTGGAAAGAAGCTTTGGACTTTATAACCTGAACTCTATCAGTTCTCTACAATGATTATTTGCTTACTTCAAACACTGGAGTGGCAATTTGCGAATTAAAAAAAAAAAGTCATTTCTTGCTTGTAAATGTAACCCAGCTGGCAAAAACCTATTCAAAGTCAGCAAAATAACGTTAGAACAACGTTGTTCTAGCCTTATTTTTCTGACTTTGAACAGGTTTTTGCCGTCTGGTAACAATGACTCTCCTCCACAGATCTGACTAATAAAGAAATACAAAATCTGATGATTATTTCTTCACCAAAATGAAATATTCTATTTATAGACCTTGGTCTAATACATTGACCTAACCAGTGTACAAAAATGTGTTCAAAGTTCGCAGTAAAAACACTAGAATTATGTTTTTAACACTGTTCTAGCATCTTTACTACAGACTTTGAACAAACCACTGAGTATGCAAAAACCTCCATTTCTCAGTGCACAAATCACATGTGCACTAATGTTCAATCGAGTACCCACGAAAATCAAAGAGTCGACCATGCTGATTGGTTTATGTTTTTGCAGAATGAGGTTAGAAGCAATATAAATACACTGAAAATCTAATGAATGTGCATGCATAGACTGAGCTAAAAAAATAATATCTATAGTAGGCTACTTATTTCTTGAAGTGCAGTAATAAATGAACTAACTATTTTGTGCTTTGTTCTTGTCTTTCCAGAGAGCGGTGTACTTTTTGGATGTATTTTATGAAACTTTGTGTATATATGACTCACTTGGTAATGCTGGTCTTGATAAGGTAACTATAATCAATCTATTGCAAAGAGTAGACGTGATTGACTGATTTTACTTGAAAAACCAATTACTTTGCTTGTTTAAATTTATAGCTACTTCACGACCTAGAAATCTCCAGAACATTTTCTACGAAATGTTTCACTCACTTTACGTATGTTCGAATATTTTTTAAAAATGTATTTTATAGCTTTAGAGAGGTAAGTAATTGATAGCTTTAAAGAGGGTAATATCAAATAAATTGATAAATTCGCCTCTATAATCTACTATACATGAATAGTGTTTAAGGGACCATCTCAATTTTTTGCTCCAGAACCAACTTCTTTGGTAGGGTTAAATCAACTAAAAGTGACAAAATTCAACAAAAATGAATCTGTATAAGGGTAGATCAACGAAGAAACCGATGTATTACAAGATCGTTGACTCAGTACTCTCCTCTGTAGATTTTATTGTTGAGACGGTGATCGAAATAAGCATTAATTAGTATCTGTAGAGGTTTGTGCATTAATATTCTTGTGATTAATTGGTCTATACCCATAATTGATGTAACAATTTTGACAGATCCTAAGGCCAGTATTTGAAATAAGAGCGAATAATCACTCAGGAGGAGTGATTTTTAAGTATAACATCAGGCTACAAAGCCTGAAGCTATGTTCAAATATCACACCTCTACAGTGATTATTTTTCTTTTATTTCGAACACTGGAAACTTGCTTTGCTTCCTAAATTACCTTGCTTGCATGTCGACCTCTTTCATTACTGCCACTCTTTTTCCAGATCAATTTGACATCTGGCCTGAAGTCGCTTCAGTACTCATTTTGACCAGGTATCAACCATGACATCTCAACAGGAATTGAATTTGTGATGATGATCCAATAAAATTAGATTGCAATGACCAACTATGGTGCCTTATATAGTACTAGATGATTGCCATATTTTATTGCAGGTTGTGATCATACTGCCAATGTTTTTGGATATTTGTCAACCTTATTTGCACGATCTCGAACAATGGATGGTTATGGGACAGCTTCCTAATCCTAGCGACGAAGAGTTCATGGTTTACAAGTAGGTTTCCTTGCTTATGCAAAAATACAGAAGAGTGTTATGTCAACTTGCTTGCAATGCATTGGTTTCTTCTTTGATACCAAGAAGTCAATCCATTGCAAGATTGTGGCCTCGGTACTCTTGTCTGTTATTTTAGTTGTAACAGGAATCAATATACTCCCATCAGTCGGTTTCTATGTAACATTATTGCTGATGGAGTAGCCAATCAATCTTAATTTCTCTGATTTTTGAGAATATTTTCAGCCAATTTAACTGTTTGGTGTCAAAACAAGATCGTTGATTTTCCGTAAATATATTTGTATGAATTGAAAGTAGATTTTGAAGCTGACAAAAATATAAAAGCTTGACACCATGTGTTGATGTAATACATTACTTTTAATCTCATATATAAAATTCAATTCAGTCAACGATAATTTGTTGGATTGTGTTCTTTGGCGCAGCGCTTGTTCTACGCTGTTCAGTTTTCTTGAATTTTAGTTCTGAATGAATCTGTACAGAAGTGTGTTAGGTCAACGAACTTACAACGGATTGGTTTCTTCGGCACGAAGAAGCCAATCCCTTGCAAGATTGTTTACTCAGTACTCTCCTCTGTAGATTTTAATTTTGAGACGATCACTTACTTACGTGGTTCCTATTATTATTTTTGACTGATTTTGATCGGCTTGTTTAAGTATCTCCTGCTTCATATTTGCGTTATTTTGACAGTCATTCTTTTTTATATTTTTGAGGGTAAAAATAATTTTTGTATGTTTTGGTAATGCAACCCCCTGAAACACATGTTTTAAAATAGAGTTTGAATATCAGGAGGTTATTATGGGAAGGAATGAACGCAAATTCTGTTGTAAGATCACTCACACACTTACTAATTGTATTTTAGGGCTCAAGTTATTGAGAAAGGGGAAGCAAATTATTGGGGACAAACATACAAAATAAAAGGTTGGTTTCTTTTAATCTTATGAGGTGATGTATCGTATTTAATCTCTTACCGAGGTGCGTATTAACTTTTCAAGGTTCTAGAGAGAGAGGCAAATAAATAAATTACATTTCTATACATTATGATGGTACATAATTTCTTTAAATATTCTTCCTGTAGTCCATTTAAGTATCATGCATAACATTTTAATTTCAATGTAAAAGAAACTGAACACCCGAGCATTTGTTTTATTCCTTGACATATTGTTTTTTATTTACAATGCATTAAACAGTTAAATATTTTAGCTATGCGACAGAGCTTATTAAAATAAGAGGAGGGATAGGCCAAATAGATTTTACAGCTTCAAGAAGGTTGTCTAAATAGAAAGAATGCTAATAAGAGGAATTATGGTATTATAGTGCTCAGACAAGATGTATTTGGAAACAAATAAATAGAGAATGTCAATTTCCATTTAATTTATAGAAACAAAACAAAACGGAGAGAGAAAAATGTTAGTACCAAAATTGATACAAGGTACTCAAAAACAGGTATGTACCAAAACTGACACAAAGTACTAAAAAAACAGGTATATACTACCCTATTATTTCTTGTTTTAACAGCAATCTTCTTAACTTGTGTCCCTCAGAACTGTTTATTGTTCCCTCATATAATTATTGTCACATTCATGCTGAATTATTTCATTCTTTTATACTCGAATATATTAGTAGATATTTCTGTAGCCTACGTATAGCCCCACTTTTTTATAGGGAGGGTACTTACATAATTTGGATTACTTGGCCATTGATTGCAAAGCCAATTCTTGACATAGCCAGCATAGACTCACAAAGGAACAATCATTTATGAAGTTGTTTTGAGTACCATAAATTGAATAATTAAAACTGTTCATGTTTTTTTTTGTTGAATAATTATTTTAAACCATGTTTAGTCTGGAATTCTTATTCAAAACACATAAAACACATCCTATTACAATGTCAATCTTGTTGGCTTGTCAGCGCTCCCTGCCTCATATTCCAAATATACAAGTCTCAAAATAACTGTTAGAAATCACCTATGGAGGAGTGTTTTTAGTATAGTTTTCAATGCAACTGACAGATAATTTGAATCTTGAATAGATAAGTATTTGTTCCGTGGGGAGAGTTTCAGACCTTGTCTACTTTTCTAGAGCCACTTACACAGCAATCGAAATAAGAATAAATACTGTGAAGGAGCGATTGCTATGCTCAAAAATCCCTCCTCCACAGTGATTATTTGGACTTATTTTGACCACTGATTACATACTTTATATTAATTTTTTATTACTTAAGGTTCTTCTTGCTGGGAAATCTCTTGGTCTTTTGTCTGAATTTGGAAAGGTTTGTTAAACGTTTTTAAAATTTTATCGCATTGCCTAAATACCTAATCTCCCAGTGCTATGTTGATACCGATATACAGGTATCAAAGTACAAATTATTGGCAGAATTTGGGTCGAGTGGGGCTAAACATTCATATCAATGCACAGTTAGGGATAATTCTGTTACCTCAAGAACATTGCAACTAAATGGTTTATTATTTTCAAAGACACCAATCAAATGCAAGATCATTGAACTCAACATTAATTTATCTTCTTCATTTTTTTTAGTTTGCAACAAGTATACTTTCAGCAAAACCATTACACAGAGAGTTTGTAGATAATTTGATAAGTATTTTACAAGAATCAAATGAAAGATTTCTGAAAGGTATCTTAATCAATCATTAATTCACATACCATATTTCCTGTAATTAGCGTTCGGGCACTAATGGAATTATTTTGTTAATCACAAATATTTGGTAAATTTCTCTCCCCTGCAGTTCATGTTCCAATATGCATTTTCTTTTCTCTATTAATTGCCTTGGGCGCTTATTTCAGGGCGGGCGCTAATAAAATTCATTACTTTTTAATGGGGGGCACTTAATTCAGGTAGACGTTAATTGCAGGAAATGCGGTATTTTAAGATTACATTTTCCCACAACAAACGGAATGATAGGAAAGGTTTTGCCGAAAATAAATTGATAGCACACTAAAAGAGCAATTCCCTGAAAGATCTTTAGATTTGCTATATTTTAATACCCTGTAAGGTTGGTTCCCACTAGGCGAAAACATTTGCTGCGAAAGCCAATGTGTTTCTGTTGGTTGAAATTGACGTCACACGCCATGTGGTGTCAATTTCTACCAATAGAATGTCTTATTTTATCTTTTGCAGTGAATTTTTTGCCTAGTTAAAATCGACCTGCAGAGTATTACCTTTTAGAATATCTGAAAATGTAACCTTTTAAACTAGCACTATATAGTGAGAAGAGTCGCTCAGTCAATGTCTGATTAGCTATAGAGCCTGAATCTTTCCTCAAAACCCCTCCATAGTGATCATTTACTCTTATTTAGGCCACTAAAGAAGATGGGGCCCGTTTTTGTATGTACATAAAATATACATTGATATACTTCAATTGTCTTGGCATTGAAGCGATAGGGCATGTAATGTTGTTCAACATCCTTTGTTTTCTCTTTATAGGGAAAGACTTAGCTATTGGTGAGTATGTTATTGATGGAGTGAAAGCACTGATAGAAGATCCTTCAATCGATCCATTGATACAAGAGAACTTTCAAATTATGTTCACGAATGCTTATAACAGAGTGCGCAAGGATAAAAAAGAAAAGAAGAAAAGGTTAGTAGAAGTCATACCTACTGAACAAGCCTGAATGTAGCTATCCAGACATCATCTGTGGAACACACTGGACATCACCTGTGGAGGAATGTTATTTGAATATAGATTTCAACTGTGAAGCTGAAAAATATACTCGAAAAACACACTTCCACCAGGAATACTCAATATTTTCAATGCTTTCCCCAGAATTTGAATTTCTCCTATAATACGTTTGATATTTCGATCATTTGCTATTTCGAACGAACAACTTGTTCCCTTGAGGATCGAATTAGAGGATATTGACTGCATTATATTTTCTTTTGATGATGGTTTTATTTTGTTTTAATGATAATTTTGCTTTTTTTTCCTATTGCTAGGGATACTTTTGTTAAAGTTGCAAGCCTGAAGATATCTACTAGACGCAACCTGTAGAAGATTTTATTTTGAGTACCATTTTCAACTGTAATAATACTCAAAAGAACTCCTCCACAGGTGAAATATAGTAGTTATTTTCAGGTTTGTACTGTTCTTCTTATAGCAATGAATATGATGGATGGTTGGATCTACTGAGTAAGTACAACACAGTGGATACAAACTTGTTCAAAGTCAGCAGTAAAGATGCTAAAACAACATCGACGACTTTGTTCTTGCTTCTTTAGTGCTGACTATAGACAAGTTTTTGCCCACTAGGAATGTGGTTATTGTTACAGTGCTTAAAATAAAAACAAGTAATCACTGTGGAGGAGTGAGTTTTGAACATAGCTTCAGGCTACAATATTATTTACTAGTGTTTCAACCACTGAATCACCATGCAGTAAGTCTGAATGCAACAACTTGTTTATTTACATTACCAATGACAGTATAATTATTTATTTTTTTTAAAGAATTAAGTACCAAAAAAATCTGTTTAATTACTAATTTGCAAGCTTTAATTCAGCAAAACCAAGAAATACTGCTCATTTGCATTCTTTAATTCCACAAAATGTGCTTTTTTTGAAGTGCGGTTTGCATTCTTTAATTAGGTATTTAATTCTTTCTTTCACTTGTAGAAGTGAGTTAGTTTTCAGCTGCAAAGGTAATTTCAACATGTGGTGAATTGACTTTTGTTTGTTTGAATCAACAATCTTAAAACTGGACTGGTCTAGTCTTAATATAACTACCAGCCATCACCTGTGGAGGAGTGTTTTTGTAGTATAGTTTCAGCTTTGAAGCTGAAAACTATATTAAAAAATGTTCCTCCAGAAGTGATGTCTGGAAGTTATATTAAGACTTGCTGGTTTTTATGTTACAGTTTCATCAAGTTCTTGGACATGAAGTGTACCTTAATTGTTTCCTTGTTTTATTTGTAGAAGATGGATCTTGTCGTCCACCAATCAAATTATTAATTGAAAAAAGTTTGTTTCCTGCAACA
>JAULBZ010009340.1:0-10078 GCA_032360805.1 Neoturris breviconis | reverse complement strand
CAGCCGGTAAAACCTGTTCAAAGTCAGCAAAATAACGTTAGGACAACGTTCACGGAACGTTGTTCTAACGTTATTTCGCTGACTTTGAACAGGTTTTTGCCGGCTGGGAAGTATGTATTTGCATCTTATATTGACACACAACAACAGAGTAACGTTCTATGCATATGATTATGCACTTGTATTTTTCTCTCAGAGAGTTAGCCATAAAATAAATAAACAGATTTCAAAGGAGCAACTCAAGATTACAATATAATAGTGGACGCAATAGGAAATCAAAAAGATGAGAAGAGTAATTGTTGAGAACTATATATTGACAAGGACTCGTTGGAGCTTGTAATATTGCAGACTAAATATTGAGCGAAATCAATCATATGATTGAAATTATTGTTTAATATCTTTATATTTTCCAACTCTCGGTGATCATAACTACGTGCTCAGATGTTTGAAATTATTTCACTCGTCCTTGTACATTTGTAGGGTATTTATTTTGAGATTTAATATTGACAAAAAATAGCGTAGCTACCTCGAAAGATCAAATTTCATTGACTTTAAAGCTTCATGCCTTTATAAAAATTACTTTCCATAAAAGTCAAGAAACGAAACAAAATCAAAGACATGCAACCTTAGGGTGGCACGGGTAGATGTGCTTACTTTTACAATTTGGCGCAATACCAGACCATTGGCCGTTAGCTTGACATCGACGAACTTTACTTCCCTCCAAACATTGTTGTGAAGGACACGAATATCTTGCTATCGAATTATATATATGCCCTGACACATATGTTACTTGAACATTGTTTTTGTTGATCACTGGTCCACAGTTTATGACTAAAATGTTAATACAGATACATAAACAGTTGAATATTGTCTAGAAAATGAACATTAGGCATTACATCGAAATGGGGAAAATGGCAGATGGGTCGTGGATGAGGGAACGTTAATTGGAGAAAAATATAGTCATCTGTCTAGATACATTGCCTCAGTAGATTGATTATCAAGAAATATAGAAGCACCTGTTGTTAGTCTTGTAGCATCAATGAACATTTTGCATCAAATTTTGCAACTAAATAACCTAGAACCATTTCTAGTCTTCTAGAAAGGTAAATTACCAATGAAAGAGAATAGATAACCACAAAAAATACATTATAAACATTCTTACGTTCACACGAAACTGTTTGTGAACCGCCAGTCCATTTTCCATTGTTCTGACAGGTTCGATACATAGCATCTGCTTGTTTTAAACGATAACCTTTATTACATTGTATACGCACAACACTTCCAACAAGAGTACCAAAACCTAACACACGTCCATTTATCACTTTGATCGGAGTACATACTTGATCTATAATGAATAAAAGACTATTAAAAGAAGCTTGACATATTTCAATGCACATATTGTACATATGTATATATTACATCATTTATATAAGCTTATTGAATATTGTTAAAGTCTCATACATCAATTAAAAAATATTCACTTGTGGCGTTAGTTACAATTTTCGTTAAAATTTGCAAAAATTTTCATAAATCATGTAAATGGTTGTAGATACTCCAAGAGAGTAGTAATACTTTTAGGAATCGTTCCAAAGTCGTAACTCAGATCTTAGGGCTCAGTTCTGGCTGGACAAAACCAAATAAATATTTTGCTAGATTCTAAAACACTTCAGGAGCCTTCTCTAATTTATTAGTTGCCACGACATTGTTGCAGTAATAGCTCATCCAAAATCTGTCTTAAAAATAACAACACAAATGAAATAAAGTTATAATGTAAAGCACTAACAAAACTATCATCATATCATATCAAAACATTTCTTAAATAGTTACCAAAGGAATAATTTAATACTTATATGCAGTTGTACTGTCTTGCACTGTTTTGAAAGTTTACTTTTATAACCTATTTCACATTAATATTTCAATCAAATCCACAAATCTCCTTCAAGCTCATAATATATTACTTACTTAGACAGACTGTTGGTGTTCCATCCCATTGTGATCCAACAGAACATATTCTATGATAAGATCCAATTAGTTTATAACCTTTATTACAATAAATAAAAGCTCGACTACCATAATGAGTACCACTTGGATGAATAGATCCATTTTCTGGTGCATATAACTGACCGCATCTTCGAGCTGTATAGAAGAAAATAAGGACAATCAGTGGAGCTATTACAATTACGTTTGTCGCTGTAAAGTTTTCAAAGTAAATACAATATTCTAAATATAATTCCACATTTGTTTTATCTGCTCCAGTGGCAACAGTTATAAGCACTACAACATCGATGAGAATAACAATGGGTATAAATTATAAAAGCCAATTTACATAAGGGTAAGAATCCCCACCGCAAATGACTTTTACATTGAATTCTTTAGAAATGAGATATTTAAAACACTCTATGAAGGAGAGAGAGAGAGAGCACTTTTAAGCAAGATTAGGCGGTGAACTGGATCTTTCTTTGATTTGACCATTTGGGTTCGAATTGGATGTATTCAAGAGTTCATAATAATAAACAAGACCAGAAAGATCCTTTGAGGTTATTAGACTGTCCTACACAGATACTTTCTTAAATATGTACGGAACTAGGAAAATAATGGATCAAAATCTACAATAGGGGGTGTGTTAAAAGGTCACAAATTACGCTTAGTTTTTTAAATGCAAGGAGAGGCAAATTTTTTACATCCAAAAAGAGCTTTAAAACTCGACAAAAAAGTTGATATAACTTAAAGGCATTTTTCAATTAGAATTTAAGCAAAGAAGTTCCCAAGAAAAAGAATTTTCAAAGCAAAACTGGAGTCAAATCTATGAGTGAAACAAGCATAACCAATTACATTACATAAAAGTTGTAGACATATTAATGTTTATCTTAACAACAATGAAAACTGGTATTCTAGATTTTTATTTTTGCAGCAAATCGCTTTTATCTAATTCCACAACCAATCAACTGCTGACGCATGTAATTTTATACATTGCGCAATACCATAGTGGATCAGCTCCTTATATAACAAACGTTTGTCTTAAGAAAATTTGGTGCTAAGGAACACATTTTCAGCAAGATTGTGCACACATAAGATGCATCTAGTTGCCCTTGCAAAGTTCATGTGACCGGGTCATTCTTACAATAAAATTTAAAAAGGTATTTCTAGGTTCAAAGTTGTTAATTGTACAGTATGAGCCAGGACAGTAAAAGTAAGAATCACAATAGGAACAGGAAAGCAAGCACATGAATAATTGTAATTCATAAAAAAAGATCAGAGTAAAAATCGTACGTGAACATTTTGGTTCAAAACCTGACCATTTTCCATCAGCTTGACAAACTCTTTCCTTTATTCCATCTAGCTGTAACTGATCATGACACTTATATGTTGCTACATTGTTAGCTATAGAAACTGATCCATATTTAATGGTTGGTAAAGCAGGACATAAAATGTCTAAAAAAAGAATGGCATTGCAACAAGAATTATCACTAATCAGAAGCATCAAAATCAACCTATAAAACCTGAAAGACAGTACTTCGTTCTGAGAAGAACTGTAATATAGAAAATGGTTAGAATCCATGGCAATTTTGAGAATCTGCGTTTTAATTGTCATTAAGTGAGTCCTAGCCAGGCACTTGGTTCGCAGGATCTCCAGTGATATAAACTTGCAAACTTTGAAGTAGAAAATTAAAGGAATTTTTAAAAAGTACTCTAAAGGGATAATGGACCTCGTGCAAAACTAACAAGTATCCTTAACCTTATTCCTACTGGGTGGGAGGCTCCTATATAAGTTACCTCACTTGCATTTAAATTTGCATAGCACAACTTTTAGCTCAGCTTTAAATTTGCTCTACTTAAGGTATTCTAGACCTTTGAAAAAAGGAAATGTTTCTAAAATAAAAAATATAGATAAAATACCTTGCTATATGCATATACACATCATATAATGTCATAAAATTCTATTTTGTTAATTTTTTATTGGAATTATAGAGTTACCCTTAAATAGGGATAGCTAAATGGAGAGTTAGAAGAAGAGTTACGATTTTGTGACGTCATAAATGAAGAGTGTGACGTCCTTTATTTGAAAATGATTGTTGCAAATAAAAAATTGTGTAACTCACATGTAACTCTCCATTTATCCGAGCTGTTAAGAAAATGGAGAGTTAGCCATTAGCGTTTCTCAATTATTATTTTTATTAATTAATTATTTTAATGAACCGAAAGTTTAATGAACCGAAGTTTGAAGAAACCAATCAATTGCAATTGCAAACTCGTTTAGAGTGAAGTTCATTTAGGGGTCCATGTAAAGGCGGCCTAAATCATGTATAAATGAAATGAACATCAGTATTATTCTTGACTCTCATGCAGTTTATTTATTTTCAGCATTAGGATCGTATTATAACCAGGAAGCATGTATGGTAAAATTTATAATGAAAGTGAAATTTACCAAGTGAAGAAAGTAATACATTGATACGAAGTGACACAAAGTGTTTTTCGCTTACATTAGCATCCCCAGCTTTTTTCTTAGGTTGATTTCGATTACTTCTCAGCTTTCTTTTACTGACCTTTTTTTATTATTGTGACTACTTGTTTGGTAACTATGCACTGAGTAGCCTTTCATTCATTCTTTGTAGCGGCAATGAGAAGCGATCCCCGATTTTACGTTATAGTCGGGTAGCTCTCTGAGAAACATACGGCTCCAGCCTATGCACAGAGTTTTTTAGATTATTTACATCTGTTGCTTAAAGACTATGGCGTCTTATATAATTTGCGCATTTTGTGTTCAATCATATTCTTTGTAAAGAAAATTTAAAGTGAAAGTAATTTAAATTAAAGGTGAAAAAGATAGAAGTAATCGAAATCAACCTAAGAAAAAAGCTGGGGACGCTAATGGGATATAAAACAAATTTTATAAAATACAGAACTACAGCATGATGATGGTGAGATATATGAGTTTCTAATGGTGAGATATTTACTTCTGGAGCTCCAAGTTGTGTAGTATTGATCGTATTGCTTTTAAACTTCCACACATCAGAGATTAAAACCTTCTGCAAAGAAGTGTGTGCTAGTAGAGTAGGTGAAGACAAAAAATGCGAAGAAGAGACAAAATGTTTATTATTTTGGGAACAGTACTATGTTATGAATTTTCCGCACACTTTTTTACTAACTATGATGTGCTCAGAATAAAATTGAAAACACTATGATAAACACTTTTCCGCTAAAATTTTTTCCATTCGGTATATTAAATTAAATGCTAGCACATATTAACAAAAAAATATATAGTAATTATCTTTAACCATTAAGGAATCCTATAAAAGTATTTAAAAAGTATGAATATGTCCCATATTTAATATATTTGAATTTATTTTGCATGCTCTGCAAAAGGTTGAGGATAAATTTGTGCACCTTAAATTATATATTTGCACACATATTCACTCAGCTTTAAATTTGTGCACTTAACTCGTGAAAATCTATCTACATTACCTTCTTGGTGTCTTGAGTATCCTTTGAAATATTTTAGTAATTAACTTTTTGCGCGGATCATTTCTCGCTGTTTTAATTTGGTGCACCTTATGCCTGCACAAATTCAAATACTGCACAAATTTAAAGACAAGTAAGGTATATATTTGTTTCACAGGAAAATGTGACTTTTACTAAAATTTGATTAGGCATTCATGGGATAAAAAAAAAAGAAAACCCCGGAAAATGGTTGTTGCCATGGTAACCAATAATAGGCGAAGCTGGAAATAGAAATAACTAGAAATATAATATTCTTTTGATCTCAACATTCTGTGTTAATATCAAATGGAATGACATAAAAATTAACACAATAGAAACAACTTACATGTACATGTGCGTCCATCACCATTTAATTTAAAACCAGGTCTACATTTGCATTCATATCCAGCAAGAGTATTAACACATTCTTGTTGACAGTTATGACCAGTTGTAGAACATTCATTAATATCTATGAAATAAAGTCTAATTATTACTTAGGAAATTCATCTAAATTATGTGCAGAAACCACTGTTATTATTACATGGCAAAGACTTCTTAAATTAAAATTAATTAAATTTTAAGAAAACTAAATAATGGGGTTTTATCAATGAGTTATTAACTTATCTCTTGATATTAACTGAAAGATGATCCACTAAAAGAAACTGTTTGTAAAGAGGCATTAAAGATAATAATTCAACACAATCTGAAGGTGTATTAACTTCTTTGATGGGATAATGATATATCTGTTTCACCAAAAACAAACTCAAAACTGCGCATAGTATGATCAAGAAGTCAGTTTTAAATAAACAATAGTTCTTAAAAAATTCTCCCTAATCAGGGGCACTTATCAAGAGCATGTTTATCAAGTTTAGGCTTAGGATCAAAATACATGTCAACAGAATACGTACCATAGCACATTCGTTTACCAGGTACATAAAATCCTTTATTGCAAACACATTTATAACCTCCAGTTGTATCTACACAGCCATCCTCACAACCATCTGTTCCCTTAGCACATTCATCGGTATCTACATAGAATCCAAAGATGTTAAAACAGTCTTCCCAGTGGGCAAACGCTTGTTCAAAGTCCACAGTAAAGACACTAGAACAACATTTTCAACTTTGAGCATGTTTTTGCTCACTGGTTACATTTGTTAAACTTAAAATTAAATGCTAAAAACTAGTGTTAATAACTTACATATCAGTGGTTGAAATAAGATCAGCACTATGGAGGAGTGATTTTTGAGCATAATTTCAGACTAAAAGCTTGAAGCTATGATTAAAAATCCCCCCTCCACAGTGATTATTTACTTTTATTTCAACCACTGCATCAAGATTATGTTCCTAACAATGGAATGGTCTCTTTATAGTGAATTTCCTCATTCAAAAAATCGATGACTCAGCAATCTTTTTTACAGATGTTGTTTCTCAGATAATTCCTTAGTAACCTGATCTAGATAGTTGTATATTTATAGATAACTTACCAATACAAGTTTTTCTATCAGAACTAAGATATTTTCCTTTCGGACAGAGACATCTATATGATCCAATTGTATTCTCACAATCATCACTGCATATATTTTGAGCGCATTCATCGATATCTATAACAGGTAATCATTGTATTGCTAACAAATACAATTATACACAAATACTAATATATAAATATTCCAGTGGAAAATACTTGTTCAAAGAACTTGTAATACCACGTAAGTATAATGCTTTTAGTTTTTCAGTCTGCATTAAATTAATAGCCATCAATCGATGCATATCATACTTTGCATTAATTTCATTGACATTGGTGCTTATTCCTTTCACCACGTTAAATTCTTTTCTTTAAATCACTCCGCCCTCAGAAAGCCGAGGCCACTACTAGGAGAGGGAGTACTTTCTTATCCTCTTCAGATATTAATCAGTCACATGACGGATGAAACAACCCTCAGCCTACGCTATTAACCTGAGTGTGGTAATGAACCGGGAACCTCCGTATCATAAGCGCCACAGTTTAACCACTGAGCCACTATAGAACATTAATTTTATAACTGCTACTTCTCCAAAACATTAATATCCTATAATGTAGTTCTAGCAAAAATTTCTTTCTTTCATAAGGACCATGTTGAATTAAGCCTGTTTCCCACTTAAAATGCAAACACAAATGCAAGAGTTGTAAGCATGCGCAGTATATAATTTTGTTACAACAAAAGACGCAAGAACAGATGCAAGCTGTTCACACTTATGCAGAGTATCAAGAGGTTTAAGCAAAATTAGTCATTTAAAAAAGCATCATGGATGAAGACGATTTAAGCTTTGACTTTTGTAATTATAAGGAGAAGACGAAAACACCAAAAATTAAAAATCCTGTGGGAATCCTTTAAAAAAAGGATCACTTTTGTCATACAAAAATGGGATAATAGTCATATACAGTTTCTGCAAGCTTTTATGATTTTTCTATCTTCTCCATTTTTTTTGTATGTTGTGTTTGCTGCATCCGTGGTATTTGTTTCTTTTTTAACAAAAATTATATAACGGGTATGATTTCTCTCCAAAAACAGGATTATGTGTGCTTGCATAATTTGCATTTGCGCATGCTATTCACACTACAAAATTGTACATTAATTGTTAAAATAGACTAGTGATGAATGAAATAAAGAACAGATATTTCAAGGAAATAAATTA
Source organism: Neoturris breviconis (assembly GCA_032360805.1). Lineage (NCBI taxonomy): Eukaryota > Metazoa > Cnidaria > Hydrozoa > Anthoathecata > Pandeidae > Neoturris > Neoturris breviconis. The sequence continues at coordinate 1,930 of JAULBZ010009340.1, read as the reverse complement.
TTTGTAAGGAAGGTGATTGCTTGAGCATATAAGTTATCTAGATGAAATATTCAATTCATCAAATCACTTTATTAAGTTTAATGGCATAAAAATGGCCTATATTTGAATATAAATCTTACCAGTACAATGTGTGCGTTGTGTGTTCATCCATTTTCCTTTAGAACAAACCACAGCCTTTGTAGAATGGAACTGAAGCTTATATCCATTGTCACATTTATAAAAAGCCACACGACCTGCAAATATAGTTGCTTTTCCATTCAAAGGTGAATCAAGATCGCCATTCTTGCAAGTAACTAGAACAATATTAAGAAATATGTTGTTTTATATTCCACTGTGTCCAACGTTTGCATAAAAATCTAAGCATACATCATTTTAGTGAATGCAAAATGGCAACCAATTTTAGTAACTTTTAAGGGCGCATGAACCCTTATTCAAATACATGTACCCTTAAATGAGGGGTGCCTTTAAATGAGGGACTAAGGTGATTGCCTCTTCACTGAAGTTTGAAAGGGAATGTCGTCTTACATCAAATTAAAACCGATGGGGTACTTAATAATAGCCTAAAAGGTATCTATTAAATCACCTAATAATCCTGTAAACTGAAGATATCCTGAATGACTAAAAGAGCTGGTGAATGGCTACCAGCTTGCTTAAGTGTATAACTTTGGCGTCCAGAAAATAAATAATCTTGAATAATGCGGAACTTAAGAGTTTTAGGGGAGGGAGGGGGGGGGGAACAAACACTGGGATTGTTTGGAGTGACTGAAAAGAATAAACCCTTTTTAGGTATTAGTTTTGGATAAAACCCATGCAATATTCCCTGACAATTTTAACAGTATTAGCAAACCATTAAAACAGAGCATCATATTCTATACTAACATTGCATTTGTTCGCAACTTTTACCAGTGTAGCCTGGTAAACATATACATTTTCTTCTAAGGTGTAAGTCATAACAAGTACCACCATTTTGACAAGGAGAAGTTTGACATTCATTTATATTGGATTTTTTATCAGGAGTTCCTTGAGGTTCTAAACAGAATGCAGCATAATTATAGAAGAGATAGAAAGTAGATTCAAAGGTACGGTATTAAAAGTAGTCCACCAAACCAACTATAAGTTAAACCTAAGCACATAAATATGATTTGCATACACACATAATACGTCAGTGTTTGAAATGTTGCAACGTGTTGCATAGCCTTGCAACATATATGTCAAAATGCAACATTCTATCCAGCATTGTTGCATTTTTTTGTCCAGCGCTTAAGTAAGTATAGTGTACCATGTCAAAGAAATGCCACATGTTGCATGAATGTTTCATGAATGTTGCATTCGTTTGTCCAGCACTTAACACTCGCACCATTCCAAATATAAGCCCTCCCTGTCTTTTTATAAAGCCATGTGTTTATATTTCCCAATGTTATTTCCAGTTTAGATACCATAAATCCTCAACTAAGCCTCTAGGGGCTTATCCAAGAAAACCAGTTTTTTGGGGTAGGATACTAATCATTTAGTAAAACAATGCAATTCTCTAGAAAACAGACAACTTATATAAATATATACGTACTTTCTTGTTTTAACCCTCAGACGCTTATTAAAACAGCCAGTTTTGGGAGGTGCTTATTTGAGTTTGGGGGGAGGGGGTGAGAGGCACGTATTTAAAAATATAGAACATTGAGGGGTGCATATTTAAACTCGTGCAAAATTGAATCGGATGAAATTATAAATTGAAGGAAAACAAATATATTACTATTTTTACTATATTCAAGGAACCTGTGCTATATGTTCCTAATTTCAACTATATTCTTTTTAGTTTTATTTACTTTTGTCTTATTTTTATTATCATCCTTTTTTTGGGGGTGGGTGCTAAATCGAGGGAAGAGGTGCTTATTTGAGGAGGCACGCTAATATAAAATAATTGTTCTTAGGGGGG
>JAULBZ010009339.1:0-10079 GCA_032360805.1 Neoturris breviconis | reverse complement strand
AAAAATAGACAAATACTGTATTTCCTTGAATAAGCACCCTGCCTTAAATTATTGCTTTCCTTAAATAATCTTTCCCCATTGGATAAATATTTGTTATATACGCCTCCCTTGAATAAGCTTTCCCCAGCATATTACTGCGAATATAATACATTTGTCTTCAGTATAGATCCTAATGTGCAGGATTTCCTTGTAAGAAGGATCATAAGTCTTCTAATCAAAGGTACAGTATTAAAAGTAGCTCACCAAACCAAGTGACAATTAAACCTAAGCACATAAAATATGTTGTTATTAAGACGGTAAAGTTTCAGGTCAAATAAACAATTGGAACATATTTTTCAAGGTTAAATTTCACATCAAGGATAAACACCTAAATGTATATGGTATTAGGATTTTGTGTCCTTATTAAGTTGATAAAGTTTCAGGTTAAATAAACAATTAAAACACCTTTATCAAAATAAAACTATGTAAAGGAGGAGAGTAGTGAAATTACGTAAATCATCTGTTATTAAAATTAAAGTTAAGAATAATGAAATAGAAGATTACATATTCATTAAAAAATTTTATTATTTTATTAAAACAATTTTCCTCTGTTGAATTGTACATTGTCATTATATTTCTAATATGCACTGAGAGTAATTAATAATGTTATAAAAATCAACATACACTCATGGTAGTAATTAAATGTTTTATGAGCCTAAAGTGAATACACATTAATACACATTATTTCAAAATTGAAGAAGAAAGCTTCCCAAAATCAAAATGGAGACTTAAATTACTAAAATTTCATTAAAAATAAAAATTAAAATAAAAATCTTATCATTGATAAAGAAGCTTCCCCAACATACAAAATGTCTGTCAAAATATTTTTGTTGTCAAAGTCTCATAAAAAATTAAAATGTCAAAAAACATTCCAAGTCTCTACTTCTCCCTTTATCATTAGGCCAATGTGTATGATATTGCTAATGGGTATAATATTACTTAATCAAAATTTGAATCTGGTTAAAACCTCATAGAAATCAAATGTTCAAAAAGTCTCTCCTTTTAAAATTGACGAAATTAAAGAAATTTTGGCGGGCGGTCTTGTAGTATTGTCTAGAATGCCATAACCATATTTCAGGATGGTACCACGCCTTTTCGGCCCATTGGACCGAAAATTCTGGATTTGGCGAGTCCTTCTAAAATATCACCTCAAATGCTGGAACCAAATTTCAAAATGGTAGTACTTCGGGAACATGGTCTATTAAGAAAAGCGGGACACCATCGCCACTGCCGCAAAGCAATAGCAATACCAAAACCAAACTTTGTTTAATGGGCCAAAAAATGATGACCAATTGCAATTTCAAATATTTGCAATTAGTGCCTCCCAACTCCCCTTGAATAAGCCACCTCTTCTTTGGTCAATTCTGAAATAAGCGCAACCAGAGCTTATTTAAGGAAATACAGTAATTTATATAAAAAAAGTTTTTTTCCATTTCAAGTAGTCCAGATTTTCTGAATGAGGAAAATGAATGGCTCGGATTGTTTTGTAATGGTACATGATGTAACAACTGGACTAATAAAACATGTACTACATGTGTGTGTCAAAGTAATTGTATTTTAACTAAACAGCCCAATTATGCCATATTTTCCGTAAATACATGCCAGCAATTTTAAATGTATCAGAGACTTTGTTAGATTGTATGAAAAAATGACAAAGACTTGGCTTGCTGTCTTCCGTTTCGTCCAGAAGCGTCCAAATCATCTATCTCCAAAGATTATGGACAACAATCCAAGTCATTAGGAAATTAGGATGACTTGTATTTGGAGGGATGAAACAAATTAACCCTAAGTAAATCATTACACCTGTTTACACCAGAAAATACAAAATATAATCCGAGCTGCAATCGAACATTTGGTCAATATTTCCTGTAGCGCAAAAACTGCAAAATCTGCAAAATGAAATAGCACAAAAGAGATTTGTGAAAGTCATCACATGTGCAAAAGCAAAAGTGAATATCGCGAATCACATAATAATAACAAAACTTTTTGAACAAGCAAGAGACACACAGACACACAGTGACGATACATAACCTACACGTGTACACACAAATTAGTCTTAAGAATTCACAGTTCCACTAATTTGCAAGGGCAAAAACGATCACATTGTTATTCAATAAGGCTCGTTAATGAGACTCACTAAACCAATAAGCAAAATTCAAAATAAGGAGAATTATGTGTGTTTGGAAAAAGAAGTACCTAATGCATATTTCAGACAAAATATTATATAATAAGGCCTTTAATTAATTATTTTACCCAGGGTGAATGGTTTTTTGAAAATAACTTTTTTTCCACATAACGTAGGGTCTTGAAACTTTGATGGTCTCAATATTAACCTAATATATGTTATTGGCCCAAATTTCACGTCTCTGTTAGAGCAATGTTTTACCTCCCAGAATCAATCAACAGAAAGTAAAAAGCAATTCCCAGTCATTTTTTATTTGCGATACATATTTTTTCAAATAAAATCGAGAAAGGTGAACATTTTCATGACTTCGTAGCAAATAATGCTGATGTCAGCAAAAAAAAAACTTTTGTGGTTGGTTGGACTAACTAAGAAACTGCGCCAGAATAAACTTTTGCAGATTTGCACGAAATCCGCGAAAACAATATTTCTCAGTCATTTTAGAGAAATCATAAAAATAGGAACAACTAGCTAGGGCATTATACTTGATTCCACATGACCCCTTCTATGTCAAATACTTTCAAACTTTTAGCAAGATTTTTACACAGATTCCGATAAACCTATCTGTAATAAAACTTTCCATTTTTGCTACATATCTAGACAGGTTTGTTACTTTACAGTATATCTATATACCTTTTTTATAGGTCAGGTGTAGCAAGAATATAGTAGCTAGCTAGATGCTAGATCTCTCTCCCGTCACCAACATCAAATTCAGAAGGGAATAAGCTCGGCTTAGCATACAGCAATCCACAAAATAAACAATAAACCTTGTATTTGTAAAAGAAACACAAGAAAATGGAGCAATTATTAAATGGCTAACATATAGAAACTTTTTAGCTTGGTAAAGTATTGGTTATTTTGATTTCGCTCAAATGCACTGTATAAGATTGGCAGAAAATGTTCAGACTGTGTTCCAGTGGTTCCTAGTCTTCAACTGTCGTATCTTGCCCATAGTATAAAGTTTGAACATTTTTGGCCAGTGCTATGGTATATTTCCCCGACTTCGCTCAAGGTTCTGTCTTAAATCAGGAGGTTAGATATACAGGCTACTGTAGCACAAATATTTAACAACAATATAACATTAATCAAAATAGCAGAAGTATAACAAAAAATACTATATATATATATATATATATGGTATGATATTAAAATGTAGAGAATGTTTTGTAACAGAAAAATATTTGCAACATAACCAATTTTGATCATTTTTATGCTCGTAACAATATTCAGCCACAATGGCCTCCCAGTTACTTGATGTTTCTGAAAGGACAACATAATCCGATTTTGGATAAAGTCTTCCATTTAAAGATTTTTCAAAAACTGACTTGCCGCCAAGAAAGGCTAAACCAAAAACTCACATTACTCCATGTGTAATTTAGCAAGTCTATTTATGCAAAGTACTCTATGAATGCAAAACTAATACATTCCCCAATAAAATGCCCGTATAAAATGCTGCTATAAATAATAAATAATGTTTGTGATTTTTTGTACATGCCTATTCTTTATAATTTAGTTTAGCTAACTTTATATTTATTTTATGTACATTAGGCTGATAACGTCAAAAATAGGCTGTTCAATTTTTAATCAGACACAGTGCTTGTGTTCTTATGTTCTCTTTCAATTCAAACATTCGGCTCTGGAAGAAAACCAACAATGAATGATTTTTCATTTATGAATGACATTTTTTTGTAGAGTTATTAATAAAATAAAGCATGTAGCTATATGAACCAACAAATCACCCTTTTGCATACTTAAGCTACGTTTAAACCCATGTCATAGATTAAATGTTAGGGTATTATACCTGGGAAACAGTACAGTTTTTATTACTGCATATTAATCAGGATGACAAAACTTACAGGATATTTAGGAAGGGACATAACTGTACCACTAACTTCACCCTCCTCCTCTCCCTCAGAGAATACAATATCATACATAGGTATCAAGTCTTTTGACTGCTAGAAGTGAACGAAATATGTGAAACCTGCACCTAGTCATTTCACCAAATACTTTATGGACGCCAGAACATACAAGCACTGTAAGGGATTTGAAATGTTCTGAATAGGCAGACTATAACTCAAAGTAAGCTAGGGTGCACAATCCAGAACCAGAAGTTCTGCTACAACTTCGTCCTCCATTTTCTATGTTATTATATGATGTAGCTGGCCACAAACCATAATGACTATTGGTACGGAATGAGAACATCCTCAGCCGTAAACAAGGAAATACGTGTGTACGCAATATGAGAGCTTATTACTATGGAACATGATTGTCACATTATTGATAAGCCTAGTACATCAAACGATAAACCTAGTATATTATAATAAACTGAGTATATTAAATAAAAACATACCTACCTACATAAATAAAATAGTAACTGCAAAAGGTTCTCAATGAATAATCCAAAACAAGATCAATTCTCGAATATAAAGAAGATCGTTGGATGCTATTATTAAAAACACTAATGCCAGACGGCCTTATTATCAGTTTAAATCATTCTCAGGATGCCACTGACTCCATTTAGTAAAAATCAAAATACCACGTTTACTTTTGTTCATATACGTATGGGTAAGTCTTGAAATAACTGCCAGACATAACCAGTGGATGAGAATTTTTTCAGTGTAGTTTTCAGATTGAGAAAAAATTAATAATTAATAAATTGAGAAAACATTCCTCACATGGTTGAATGAACTGGCGTTTTAACAACATCAAATAAATAACAGTTTTTGTATTCGAACATTCTAGCTCTGAAGAAGGCCCATGTGACCCAAAATAGTTAGCTAAATTATCTCGTTTTTCATTATAAATTTATTTCCTACCTCCTTATCTCGTCCAATAATAAATAGACAAATAAATATATTTTTGTTCATGTTTAAATATTTATCAAATTTCATCTTTATATAAGATTGATGCATGAAAGCCAATTGGATTGTCACATTATTGATAAACTTAGAAATGATAAACTAGGTATATCAAATAAACACCTAGAATATAAAATTAAAACTTAGAATATCATATCAAAAAACTTAAAATATCAATTAAAAACTCATTATCTAACATAACTATGAGTATCAAGTGATTTTGGTATTCATAGTTTTTCGATTTGTTTTATCGGGGTTTTAAATCGGAATAAGTGTGGCTTGACTTACTTAGAAATAAACATTTTTTGCAAACAAAATGGAAAGTTGCTGCTGTCTCAGGTAGTTTGTTTTGGAATTTTGTCTAAAACGTTTTCAGAAGAAAGAAGTAAATTGAAGAAATTCATAGTCATAGAAGTAAGTTCAGTAGAAATAGACAATATTTGCGACATTTTTCAGTGATTTCAGCCTCTCCTCGGCTCATGATGACACACCTGACAGTTCTGACTTACTTCATTTTGAATGTCGTCGAGATCTGGGAAACCTTAGATACAACTCACTGTATTTTGTTGGTAATTTATATACCAAACACATAGCTACATACCAATAGTATTTTCGTGGGCGACCTGACAGTCCTTTTATTTATTTATTGTTGGTAGCTTATTATATTCATAGCATAAAGAATGATATAATATAGAAACAGTGTCTACATACATTAAAATTTGTCAGTTTGTGCAACCTGCTGAAGAGTAGCCTAGCACGTTAAACGGCTGGTAGTTAGGTAGGTAGTTTAAATTTCATGTACCAAAGATACATAAGGATACAAAATCTTAAGATGGTCAGAAGTTTCATTGCATTAGCTTTGAATAATCAAATTTATTTTTGTCTTTTTAATTTTTTCCTTTTTTTTAATCTTATTTCGTCCGCTTTCCTTAAAAGTGACAAAATATTTTTCTCTCTTGGCATTACAGATTCATGATGTTAGGAATCGAACAGTTTATTGAAATAAATACTCATTTAAATGACATATTATATCAAAGGAATTAAATCTGTAACAACCTTTATTATTTTTTTCTTTCCATGAAAAATTGGCATCTTCTAATTTTCGTCACCAAACATGACGAAAATAAAAAGGGACGAAATTAATCGCTGATACATGAAAGCATTGCTCTAACTTGCCCCAGGCCGGCATGCGGTCAGTCAATGGCTCCTAATAGGCCGAGTATGCTGCATTTAAAGCGCATCAGAGTGGAGTATCGATTCTAGTTTCTGCAGCGGAATTTGAACCCCAGCAGCACTGGTAAAAACCGAAAATGAATACCACTCATACCACTAAACCATCGTCGCACAAAAAACTCACTTAAAAAACAAAACAAAAACTAATGTAAGCATGTGTGTTATGTGTAAAGATGTGACAAAGTCATGTTGAAAAATAAAATAAAAACACAAGTGTTTTTATCGACACATCCGTATAGATTTCGACCTTTACTTAGGTCATTATCAATACTGCGTTATACAACGAAATTCAAAAACGATGGAAACAAAAAAGCAAATGATCACGGACAGCAGTAGACTGTTGGGAATTAGTAATCTTTCCTGACAAAGCAGACACGGCCATGTGTTCCGAGGCTCTAACCTTCAAATGTCGCATAGTTTTAGTTTTTTTGGATACTCACATTCTGCATGAAATGATGACGTATGCAAATTACATTTTCGGATAGTAGAGAGCCTGGAGTGTATTGTGACCAAGTTTCAGGTAAAACGGAGCATTAGTTCAAAAGTTATTGGGGTGTGGTACATTGTACCCCCCCTCCCTGGGTTATTAGACCCCCCAAAAGCCCGGGTCTTATAGGTTTAAGGTATTTAGAAATTTTCGGAAAAATAGAAAAAACTCCACAATGATATGCTCGTATTTCTATTTCTTCTTTTCTTAATCAATATCTACATCTTTATTATCTGAATTCTCATCTAACAGCAAAACTATATGGATTTTCGTTTTCACTAAAAAATGTTTCAAAATAGCATTAATCATACTCAGGCTCATGAAAATAATAAATAAATAACCTGAGCCTTATTTCTTGTTAATATCTTTTTTTGGGTCTTCATCTGTAAAGATAAACACAAATGACCTAACTATAGATGGTCGCTGTGTACGTTATGTATTTGTCTGAGTGCCTGTCTTAAAGATAAACGTTTGTTATATAAGGAGCTGATCCCCTATAGTATTGTGAAATGTACAAAATTGCATGCGTCAGCAGTTGAGTGGTTGTGGAATTAGATAAAAGCGATTTGTCGACGCTTTAAATATAAAGATTTAGAATACCAGTTCTTATTGTTGCTAAATAAACATTAATGTGTCTAACATTTAAGAGAACAAAAGCCATTTGATAAATTTATCGAACCATGATTAACGTTAATAAAATGAAATAAATGAATTTGATTGGTTTTCGGATAACAGCGATTTGTCAATGGTAACGTTTATCTTTAAATAAAGAAAATAAGGATTCCAGAAATAGTTGTCAGCATATTATTTGATGTATAAATTTTCTGCTAACACATTGAAAAGTCTAAATATATTTGTACCTTTCTCCGGAGGATTTTCGTTTTTTAATTTGGGGGATTTTTCTTCTTCTTTTGCATCATCTATAAGTAATTGTTAAAAGTTGTTATTTACATCGCTGAGTGAGTTGTATACTCACTCTCCTAATTGTCAAGTACAATTTACCGAATTTAAATCCGTAAGAATGACTATATACGTTTTAGCGCATCAAATGAAGTTTAGATGGGCCATTACTATCACTTTGCAGAGGTGGTGGTGTCCTGCTTTTTTCATTGGCCATTTTCTCAAAGTGCTACCATTTTGAAAGTTAATACCAACATGCAAGGCATTATTTTAGGACTCAACAAGACTTTTTTGATTTCGTCCACTTGGATCCTAGTTTTGGGCAAAAAGAGTATAAATTATATTTTCAAAAGTGTGGTACCATCCGGAAATTTGTTATTGGTATTGCAGGAAATATTACCAGATATATACATATACATATGGGTAAGTCTTGAAATAACTGCCAGACATCACCAGCGGATGAGAGTTTTTTCAGTGTAGTTTTCAGATTGAGAAAAAATTAATAATTAATAAATTGAAAAAACATTCCTCCACAGGTGATGTCCGGCAGTTATTTCAAGGTTCCATGGGTCGTTTTTTCTATTAGTCACATGGTTGAATGAACTGGCGTCTTAACAACATCAAATAAATAACAGTTTTTGTATTCGAACATTCTAGCTCTGAAGAAGGCCCATGTGGCCAAAAATAGTTAGCTAAATTATCTCGTTTTTCATTATAAATTTATTTCCTACCTCCTTATCTCGTCCAATAATAAATAGACAAATAAATATATTTTTGTTCATGTTTAAATATTTATCAAATTTCATCTTTATATAAGACTGATGTATGAAAGCCAATTGGATTGTCACATTGTTGATAAACTTAAGAATGATAAATTAGGTATATCAAATAAACACCTAGAATATGACATGGAAAATGGAAAAACCATCAATTAAAAACTCATTATCTAACTTAACTATGAATATCAAGTGATTTTGGTATTCATAGTTTTTCGCCCTGTTTTATCGAGTTTTTAAATCGGAATAAGTGTGGCTTGACTCACTTAGAAATAAACATTTTTTGCAAACAAAATGGAAAGGTGCTGCTGTCTCAGGTAGTTTGTTTTGAAATTTTGTCTAAAACGCTTTCAAAAGAAAGAAGTAAATTGAAGAGATTCATAGTCATAGAAGTAAGTTCAGTAGAAATAGACAATATTTGTGACATTTTTCAGTGATTTCAGCCTCTCCTCGGCTCATGATGACACACATGGCAGTTATGACTTACTTCATTTTGAATGTCGTCGAGATCTGGGAAACCTTACATACAACTCACTGTATTTGTTGGTAATTTATATACCAAACACATAGCTACATACCAATAGTATTTTTGTGGGGGACCTGACAGTCCTTTTTATTTATTTATTGTTGGTAGGTAATTATATTCATAGCATAAAGAATGATATAATAGAAACAGTGTCTATATACATTATGATTTGTCAGTTTCAATTTCATGTACCAAAGATATATCAGAATACAAAATCTTAACATGGTCAGAAGTTTCGTTACATTAGCTTCGAATAATCAAATTTATTTTTGCCTTTTTAATTTTTTTAACGTTTCAATCTTATTTCGTCCACCTTCCTTAAAAGTGACAAAATAATTTTTTCTCTTGGCATTACAGATTTATGATGCTAGGAATCAAACAGTTTATTGAAATAAATACTCATTTAAATGACATATTGTATCAAAGGAATTAAATCTGTAACAACTTTACTATTTTTTTTTCTATCCATGAAAAATTAGCATTTTCTAATTTTCGTCACCAAACACGATGGAAATAAAAAGTGGCGAAATTAATAATTGATACACGAAAGCAGGCCGGCATGTGGTCAGTCAATGGCTCTTAATGGGCTGAGTATGGTGCATTTAAAGCGCATCGGAGTGGAGTATCGATTTCAGCTTCTGCAGTGGAACTTGAACTTCAACATCACTGGTAAAAACCTAAGTTGAATACCACTCATACCACTAAACCATCGTCGAACAAAAACTCACTTAAAAAACAAAAACTAATGTAAACTAGGAAGGTGACCAGTCAAAATTAAATTCAAAATTATCAGGGGCTAATATAGCTTATTTTTGATGGCAATGAACGCTATTGGGCGTGTCTGGGCAAAATTTAAAATTTGGAAAAACTTAGAAAATAAACCTCAATTTTAAAGAGGATAGTAAAAATAACATTAAAACAAGATAAATGGCCATAGATAAGGCATCAAATTATTAATATTTACCCAGATTAGTATTGAATTTGGGTGCCCAAATTGAGTATTTGATGGAAAGAGCTACCCAAATTCATTTTATGTATTAGCCCCTGATTATATTCTTTGATTATCAAGGGCATGTAG
>JAULBZ010009338.1:0-10081 GCA_032360805.1 Neoturris breviconis | reverse complement strand
ATCATAGATTAATTTTTCTCAAAATTATTGAATTTTACTTTTTTAAAGCTGCTAAGATATCTGCTTTTGGTAACGAAGTTTGGAGATGGCTCCTTATTTTGCAAATAATAATCACTGTGGTGGAGTGATGATTGAGTATTAAGCTTCAATATCCTGAAGCTATTCTTAAAACATTTTCCTCCATGCTGATTGTTTGCTCTTATTTTAAGCAATGTCCTCCCAGGATTTCCAAACATAAATTTTTCTGTATAATATTCTATATGGTATAACATTGGAATTTTGAAAATTTAATAGTAATCCTATTAGACATAATTGTGTTCAAAATAAGACCAAATAATAACTTTGGAGGAGGGTTATTTGAGCATTGCCTTAGGTTTTATTAACTGAAGCAATGCTCAAAAATCCCTCATCCACAGTGATTATTTGCTCTTATTTCAAACAGTGCTAACATACCTTGTATATATGGTCGTAATATTTGAAACTCAGTCAGAGAAATTACTGACCTCTCAGAGTCCATTAATACAGGGTTGAAATAACTGCCGGTCATTACTGTGGAGTAGAGACTTTTCGCAATATTTTTGGTCAAATTGGCTGAGAATATTCTGAAAAGTCTCCTCCACAGTGATGACGGCAGTAATTTCAAGCCCTGTTAATAGAATGTTTAAAGTTTTTGTTATCCTTTCAAACACAATTATGCCATTATTTGAAATATTTTTTGGTGATAGCATCAACAAATCTTGTGTTGGCTTAGATCCTTCCAAGTTCTATTGCTCCAAGTGTTATAGTTCAGAAGTTAAATAGGGATACTTTTTAAACCCCTCTCCTACTACATTCATGTCAACATTTCCTTTAGGAGGAGCATCTTTGGAGACTAATTTGCAGCATATTGTCTGCAAATTAGCCTCCAAAGATGCTTCCTTACAGGAGAATGATGTTGTGAATTCAGAAGCCTGTACTACGAAAAGTTAAATTCTACAAAAATGATTTTATGTAGGAATAATTCTTCCACAACATTGATTTTTAATTAATTATAAAACCTCTGCAATTGTACAATGTAGATTCTTTCGCTCTGCTGTACCCTTACCCTCTGCAACAACATTTCGAATTGTGCTACATTTGTCGAGTTTGTTTTTCAGGTGCAAAGGTATAACATATAATGATGGCAAGTTATGTTATCTATCTGAGGTATATGCATTTCTTATAAGTTGACCCCCCTAAAGAAAATTTATTTATATCCTTTATTATAAGGAGCTTCACATAATTCAGGGGATATTAAATTTAATTAACTTATTAATTAACAAATGTGGGGAATATGTCAGCAGGTTAAAATTGATTGGTTTCTCTATTGAGCAAAAGTAATTGGAGCCACTCTTATTCATTGACGACTTCTTGCTTTAATAACTAAATGAGGCGTTTACGCATTGCACCAAGGGTTTTTCCAATGCATAACCATTGTTTTTACTGTAGTCATTATGTAGAAATTGTGTGAATCAACACACTTGATATTAATTGGTTAGTTGCAAAGAATAAACCAATCATCTATGAATATGACGACTCAGTACTCTTTTCTTCATGTACTAATATTTTATTTTAGTTCATAGAGGGTGGTAATCTACAACAACTTTTAAAGAGGCAAGATGTTTTGAATCTTTCATGGACGATATTTTTGAACATGATGTTAGATGTTGCGCGTGGAATGGCATATCTTCATATGAAAAGCATTTATCATAGAGATCTTAATTCTAAGGTAAGCCACTATTATAATGGTCGGACATCACCTGTAGAGCTTCAAAGCTGAAAACAGCGCTCAAAAACACTCCTCCACAGGTGATAATAGACCGTTATATTAAGGTTTTCAAGTAAGATAACATATTATATCAATGGTCAAAAGAAGACAAAAGCCTGAAAGTATGCTAAAAAAAATTTCTCCTGCACAGTGATTATTTACTCCTTCTTCAACAGCTGTATGTTGTCAGCCATTATACATAAACGTTTGTTTAATCTTGGTGCACACTGAAAAGTGTTAAGTTTAACACCTCTTTCAGTGTGGACATATCTTGTTAAGCCTTAACACCTCTTAATGCCAAGGTGTTAAGAATGAAAACATTTTCATTCATAACACCTTTCTTAATGCTGGTGTTAAGCAAATTTTAATAAGTGTTCAAATTAGTGTTCTAAATTCTAAATTTGACTTAAAAAGCAACTAGTGTTATAAGAAAATGGGTTAAGGTGTTAAGCGTATTTACATTAGGAAAACCTTATAATGGCGTTAAGAGTGTGTTAAGCGTTAATGCTTGAAGTGTTAGTGTTGGGAGATTAAACGCTCAGTGTGCACCAAGCTTTAGAGTTGTTAGGTGTCTTTACCTCATTGGTATTATTACAATAAGAGCGAATAATCACTGCAAAGGAAGAATATTTGCAGAGAGGAGTGTTGAGTAAAGAGTATTTACATATTTTACCGTAGTCGAAATAATACTATTTCATCACTGTGGAGAAGAAATTTTTTAACATAGCTTCTGACTTTATAACCTTAAAGCTGTGCTCAAAAATCACTCCTTATTTGCTGAAAACATTCAGTTGCAACTTTTTTGTCATCATACAGTTCTTTGCATTCTTTATCGTGTTTTCACCAAATTTGATTTCTCTTAATCTGTCACAAGCCTGAATATAACTGTCAGACATCACCTGTGGAGGAGCGTATTTTGAGTATAGTTTTCAGCTTTGAAGCTGAAAGCTATACTGTAACTATGCTAAAATAACCACTTAAACAGGCTTGAAGAATTCCTGATTATTTTCTAGAATATTTTGGTTCGCCAGACAAATGGCACGAGATATGAAGCTATCATTATTGATCTTGGATTGTCATATCAAAGACCTGAATTTCACACACCTGAGTAAGTTAATTTCATTATTGATCTTGGCTTGTCATATCAAAGACCTGAATTTCACACACCTGAGTAAGTTAATTCAATTAATACAGCATAGGTAGTTATGAAGAAACAGAGAGAATGGATGGAGGAAACGTAACTGTAAACATGATTACCAGTACAACTAAAGAAGAGTGAACATTGTACAACAACACTGTCCACATGGCAATAAATTCTCCTCCATGCTGCAAGCCTCAATATAACGGTAGGACATCACCTGTGGAGGAGTGTTTTTTAGTACAGTTTTCAGCTTTCTAGCTGAAACCTGTATTCAAAAAACACTCATCCACAGGTGATGTCCGACCGTTATATTGAGGCTTGATGCTGAAAATTTGCAGTGTTTTTTAGGCTCTTTAAGCTATGCTTCAATTCTTCACAGGGACTCCCTTATTTTTGAAAATTGCCTGACATCAGGGGTAAATAACTGCCAGTTTAATTACTGGCTGTTATTTTAACTCTTGAGACATTGTTTAAAACATATCTACTAAAAATGATTTCAATTCAGTCAACATGTTTGAGGTAATTTTACGTTTAGTGAGGAGATACCATATGGCCCTGTAGGATCACCTTTTCACATTGCACCAGAACTGTTCAATAATGATCCATGCAGTAAAAAGGTAAATTAAATTTAAATTTTTACCCAACCAAGTGTGATTTTTATAGCATGATCAGGCCTCGGAATTCAGGTCATTTCTCTGTGAAAGAGCATCTTGGGAGACTTAATTTGTAGCCAAAAGATGAGGTTGATTTCTACTTGGCGAAAAATTTGCAGCAAAAGCCAAAAGAAGACATTCCAATGGTAGAAATTGATGTTTTAAGTGGTTTTAAGTGGTTGAAATAAGAGTAATTATCACTGTGAATGAGTGGATTTTGAGCATAGCTTCGGACTTTTTAGCCTGAAGTTATGTTCAAGGATCAATTCTTCGCAGTGTTTATTTTGCTCTTATTTTGACCACTGGATTTAGACCCTATAATTGAGCCTGAATTAAACTGCTGGACATTGCCAGTGGAGGAGTGTTTTTTGAGTATGGTGTTCAGCTTTTAAGCATATGTTAACTTTTGCAACAAAATACTTTCTACTTATTTGGTTGATTGTTCGAATAATTAATGTTTACAGAAAGTACAAACTGCTTGTCAAGCTTGGTCATTATTATAGTATAGTATAGTAGGATAGTTCACAGGCTCATTGTTTTTACCTGCAACATTTCTTTGCCACATTTTTTTAATTTTTTTTGAAAAACTGGATAATTTACCTTACAAAAAGAATTAAGGCTTATGCAAACCATCGCATCATGTTGGCACAACACAAGCTAACATATTGAATTGTTGCATTGATTGTTGTGTTCATTCCTCCCAACAAAAAGGACTTGATAAATTTGTTGCATCAAGCGAACAAACGATAACAATGTGGCACAATGTAATACGCAACATTGTAACAATAGAAAAGGTTGTGTCTTGTTGGTGCAACATTTTTTATTCAAACCAAAAATGTTGAGTTTATGAACTTCTGCATGAGTTGAATTTGTGCTTGTGTATGCTTCTGTGACTGCTCCATAAGTGTGAGACAGGTTTTAGATTTCCTGTTGTGCTAGTTATTTGGCTTGATACGTTTAATTATTTATTTGTTATTCATTAGGCTGATGTCTTTTCATATGGTATTATACTTTGTGAGTTGGTATCTGGTCCTGGAGCTAGTCCTGATGAAGTGCCACGTACAAACGTAAGAAAATATTATATGCAGTTTTGTTTTTGCACTGCAGTGTACTTAGGAACCATCCCCAAATTTTGTTTCAAAATGCAGATATTTTAGCAGCTTTAAAGTAGTCAAAATTATTTTTTTTTAGAAAAATTAATTCACAATGAAGAGTGTTTAGTCAATGAGCTTGCAATTGATTGGTTTAGGGACAAATAAACCAATCAATTGCAAGATCATTGATTCAGCACACTTTTCCTGGGAACACAACTAGTTACTGTGCAAGAGTGATACCATAAAAAACCCAAATATAAGACTTGGATTTATACAATTTCAAAGGCCTTATTAAATTGTAGAATATCACGAAAAACAATCAGCAACAGGTGAATTTGATGGGCTTGTATCCAGGGAGGGGGCTAACAACTAGGTAGGTTTATATTCAGGGTTTTATTATATGAACATAGCTTCAGGCATTGTATGCTTCTTGTTTCAAGCATTAATATGTATTGGGAAACGTTGACTTTTAGCATAATATGCACACATCATTTATAAGAACATTCAGCATTAGATTCGAGAAAAAGTTAAGGACATTCCAGACAGAAATTTTGGCACATGTAGGAACGTTATACTTTAAAGAAAAAATCCATGAAATTCTCAAACTTTTCTTCTCGTAAAAATTTCTTCCTTTAAGGTATGCTCTTATACTTAAATTACTTAGTAAGAACAATGATAAGACTCAAATTTGGGGGGGGGATATAAGAAGATTCAACTTGAACAACACTCATTGTACAATAAAAGTGGACTTCCAATTTACCCAATGCAACTACCATTGTTTGCAATAATAGAAGAATAGATGTAAAGAAAGAGAGTAGAAAGATGAGTGCTGTTGTGTCAAGATGGTTGATATCTTAACGCATTTCTTTCTGTAGGATTTTGGATTGAATGTAGAAGAATTTAGTGCATTAGCTTCTAATTGTCCTGCTGAATTTCTTAATCTTGCTGTGAGATGTTGTCAGGTGCGTGCCAATTGTTCTTTTATTTTGTTATGTCTTGATTTAAAAAGCCTAGTCTGTAATACTTAGTCTGGTCCAAAAATGTCAGTCTTTTAATAAAGATAGGTCTGTGCAGTGTTTAAAATAAAAGCAAATAATAGTTGTTGAGGCTAAAAAGCTTGAAGCTATGCTCAAGAAAAAAGTAAGTATTTTAAATTGGTCAACCGAATTTTGAAACGTTGAAAATTGAAAAATTGGTAAATTTCGAAAAACGGATAACCAGAGAGTACTCATTATGCATTCTCCCTAGTTATGTTTTTCACAAAGTATTTTACAAAAAATGTGTAAATTTGAGGAGCTTTTCAGTCAGATTAGGGACCGTCTTAAAAATAAAATCTACAGAGGACTGTACTGACAAAATTGACAAAATCCAACAAAAATAAATAAGTGTGTTAGGTCAACAAACTTGCAATGGATTGGTTTCTTCACACCACACTTATTCGTTTTTGTTGAATTTTGTCAACTTAAGTTGTTTGACCCTAGCAAAGAAGTTGGTTTTGGAGCAAAACTTTGAGATAATATATAATATCCAAGTAGAAAATACAGAATAAATTCGAAATATTGAATTCATTTATTAACACCTTTCCCAATTAAATGCCCTTACTGTTAAAATTCCTACGGTAAAATTTGATTTTTAAAGTATACGTCCCAAGACGTTAAAATTCCGTGTGAAAATAAGACATTCTATTTGTAGAAATTGACATCACACAGCATGTGAATCTAAAATCTCTTTATTTGGAAAATAACTTTGAAGCTGAAAACTGTACTCAAAAAATACTCCTCCACAGGTGATGTTTGGCAATTATATTCAGGCTTGATTATAGGGCCTAAATCCTGTAGTCAAAATAAGAGTTATATTCAGACTTATTCTTGTTTACATTTAGATGAAACCAAAGCTACGTCCTCATTTTATTGACATTGTTAAAGTGATTGACATAATTCTTGATCGCTATGAAGAACCTGAAAAACCAGATAATAATACATCACTTGAACTTATAAATAATATCGAAAATGAACAGAAAGAAAAAGAAGAATCAGTAACTAATGATTACCTCATCGAAAGTTCTTTACTCTGCTCTTGCAGTCAACCTAATAAACGCAGATCATATACATGTTCAGATGATTTGGATGCATTACGATTAAAAACAGTGTATGATAGGTCTGGTGAAGTGCGTAGGACCGGTTCAAGAAGGTTATTACGTAAATTAGTACGTCGGTGTTCTATGTGCGGTGGGAGAATTTTAACATTTGAAGAAATCAAAAGAAACAGTTGTATTAATAAGAGTAGTAGAGATGGTACCTTAAATAATAGGACTTATTCATTACCATCTGTGGTGAAAAATAACGGAGATAATGAACCTTTGAATACAGGAAATAAGGAATCTCACATTCATGTAGCTGGGTGTCTCTCATCAAACATTACAGATGAGCCATATTCAGATACAAGTAAGCATCAAAACAAAGATGTGTCATTGAAAAATGAAGCAACTTTAGCTTCAGATAAAATGGATAAGGACGATAACTTATTAAAACATCAGAGTTTTAATGAAGAACCTACTGACGAAAACAACACCTGCAGTGTGGATAGTACATTAAATAAGGATAGTTGCATCGAAAATAATACTGAAAATACTAATGGTGTAGATGTAACTATAACACATAGTTCACCAGTCAGAATTCCTTCACTCTCCATCGAAGATGATGAAGAAAACAAGTCTAGTGTAACTGAACTACCCGACTCGCCTAGATATTCAAGTCTAGAAAGATCGAATCATTTTCCTGCTGGATATATACTCAAACAAAATCGTTCTGATATATCATCAAAAACTTCACAACTAGCGCAAAACACACCAGGGAGACTACCAAGATTCTTTAATCATATTTTACGTCGACGTAAGAGTCGTGTAACATTAACACAAATTGATGAATCTAAGAATTTGAATGATAAACGAAGTGTACGGTTAAGTTTACAGAAATTATTTCATCTGTCATCCAGTTCCATTAATCAGAATACAAACAGTTTATCACCGCATCATGCAGTAACTAAGCAACAAGCTACAAGTAGACATTTGCTAAATGAAAGTAATGATTATGAATTTAGAAGGAGAAGTATGCCTGTATTTTTGCGTTCATATCATGCAAAAAGTGAGCCACATTTAGCCAGACCGTTATCTCCAGGAGCTCAATCATTAGGTGGTTTTCAGAAAGATTTGCATGAAAATGATCGAGCTGTATTGGGACATAGTTTAAGCACTGATGGGGAAGTGTCATCTCCAAAGCATAAACTTGGTTGCGAAGGGTTAAAGGAGAAACGTTCACGTTCATTTATTGATCTAATATTTAGACGCAAAAATTCAAGTAATAATTAAGTTCTACATGAATCCACTGTCAGCAAAACGACGCATCGACATTGTTTTGACATTCCAACGTTGTGTGCCAGCAGGGCAATGCTCGAACTAAGAAAGAATTATCACCTTGGAGGAGTCCTTTTCTGAAGCTATGCTTAAAATCATTTCTCCACAGTGATGATTAGCTCTCATTTCGAACACTGGTATTGGCTAAATTTATATTAATTACAAAGAAGGGTAGTATGTGTCAGGAGTTAAAATAACTCGTCCACAGTTATAGTGCTTTGTTCTAAGTAATTTGGATTGGGCAACCAGTGTTCGAAATTAAAGCATAATCACTGTGAAGAAGGGATTTTTGAGCACAGTTCCAGGCTTTATAGCTGGAAGCTATCCATAAAACTTCTCCGCAGTGATTATTTGTTTTTATTTTGAACGCACATTATTTCCATTATTTAACTTCTTTTTCACATTAGGAATTTTATAAATATTAAACTGTGTTTTTACAGCAACATATATATCTCTCTACATTCACATAAATATTTTTTAGAAATAAATTTTATAATACTTAGGCAGCGTTTACTTGGACCCTAAATATGAATTTCATCCTCTTAAATTTTTGTCGAATTTGAAAAAAAGATCTAAGACCCTAAGCCTCAAGTCTACTCGATAAATCTCTTGGGACTCTCTTCCACGTTTTTTTTTTACTTGTGGTGTATATTACTCTTCAAAATTCACAAGTTGTGTCGTAATTTATGACCTTGATTGTAACCCAAATTCTAACCCAAATATTTATATCCTTCTTGGGACAAGTGCTTTCTTTTTTATGAAGATTGTTATGTGACCAAATTTGAGGGTGCTAATTCAAATCAGATGTTAATTTTTTAAAATTCAGACTTTATTTGGTCCAAATTAAATCATGGTGCCGATTTTTCTAACCTGAACAGTGATATTTACTTTTATTTTGACAACCATAAAACTGGTTTCGACTTCATTTATGGGCAACAAAGCAAACTTTGCCTATCCTGTCTTTTTTGAAAAACACTTCTCCACATGTGATGTCCGGTAGTTATATTCAGACTACATTCAGAAGAGTACCGTGCTTGAAATTAGAGCAAATAAACACTGTAAATAATCAGTAATTGTACATCATATATTTAGGTTAAAAAGTCACTTTTCCACAGTACTGTAAAGTCTAAAGCAATGCTCAAGAATCACTCCTCCACAGTTATTTATTTGTTCTTTTTTCAAGCAGTTTTTTTTATTCGATTCTTTTTTGTTGTGTTACAGTTGCAGTATAGCTACAAAAGCTAGAATCTATGCACACAAATCATTCTTTCACACAAACACTGCAATTGCAAGTCGTTTTGATTATCATTAAAAACATTAGAATAATTGATCACTATAGTGGAGTGATGTTTTAAGATAGCTAGCTTGAAACTATGCTCTAAAACCACTCTTCCATATTGTTTATTTGTTTATTTGTTCTAATTTCCAGTACTGTGATTAGTTAGCTGGAAGCATTGTACTTTTTAGTGAATTTTAAATAGATTTCGTTTCAGAACTTAGAATATCAACAAATAATCACTCCTTTAAATTTCTCAAAATGTAGTAATAAAGTTGACCGTTTGATATTCTTCTTATCTAGTAACAAAATTTTTAGTCTAGCTTCTACGCTAAAAACTCCCTCCTCCACAGTGATGATTTCTTCTTATTTTGCAATACACATACAAAAGGTTTTTGACAGTCTTTGGAAACATTTACAGCAGTATTTTTGTATGGTCCAAGACTGATTGTTACTGCCGGACAATAGTTTTTGTTTTCTCATATCCAGCCTCTTTTCTGTATAAATACAAATTTTTAAAAGAAAATCAGAAAAATTGCGTTTTTTAAGGAGCCATCTCCAAAATTCGTTAAAAAAGCAGATATCTTAGCAACTTTAAAAAAATTCAAAATCAATAATTTTAAGATAATCTACGATAAAGAATGTTAAGTCAACGAGCTTGCAATTGATTGGTTTCTTTGGTACGAAGAAACCAATCAATTGCAAGATTGTTGATTCAG
>JAULBZ010009337.1:0-10081 GCA_032360805.1 Neoturris breviconis | reverse complement strand
CTAACCCGAGCCGCACTGATGAGTCCTGGGAAGGACGAAACACGTGTCTGCGGATATATATATATATATATATATATATATATATAATAGAAATTATAATTAACTTTTTTCAGCTTCAAAATTATTGTGTTATTCGGTACTCACGTAAAGTTGGTGGAATAGAAAATAACCTCATCTTTTTATTTTATAATAAGATTAAGCTTCCAGTTAGCTATCCTTTATGATTGAAAATGAAACAAATATAAAGAACAAAACAGTATACCTAGGTAGTTAACAGCTAAAATCTACACACTCACAGTAGACATTTTCTGTGTTTTGGTTATTAAAAAAACTATTGAAATTTGAAATCAGCAACATTTGTCCTGAATCCTTGAAAAACTGGCTCATACAACACAACAACAAACAATGAATCTTTTTTTTTTATGAAGAAAAACGACTTGAACTACTGTATATATATATATACAGTGTTGTAATCATATTCTTGAGTGTTAGTTAAGGAACAGTTGCGGTTAAGCATAAATAAGGAATATCAGAAAAGAAGCTCCGTAATGATGATCAATTGGAAAATTCAGTTCTGAAATTTTTAACGCACATTTCAATACAGTGGGCTTCATCGAGAGCAAATGTAGCCACATTCTTTTGATAAATATCACTTTTATAAGAGTGGGACCTTCATCACTCAGAATAGCTTCAGGATAACAAAACAACAACGATGCCTTTCCATTTTTTACCTAAGATGATATTCCCTCTAAAATATATATATAAATCCTATTTGCAACAACTAAAGGTAAACGGTATTTTATCATATTATACTATTATGGTGTAATATAGACCTATCACCTTTATAGAGACATCGCCCAAGTGGAAATACTACTATGGCTTCCTTTATTTATTTTAGAATTCAGCAAAGGAAGCTATGGTACAGTGTCTCTCCTATCATTTTATGTGTGATGTTTCTCTCTGGGCAATATGGAATTTCAAAATGAACTAAGGAAGAACTCCAGTATCCACATATCAGGGCGACATCCTTGTAAAGGTTGACAGCTCTCAAAAGATTATACAGTTATATAAGATAGCTAGAGGTCGCCATTTTTGAAACAGCTTTGGGAACCACTCACTTAAAACTCTACATTGTATTATAGTGAAACTCAGATAGATACTGCAGTGTTTCAAAAAGAACAACGTTTCATACTGACCAAATGCACTCATAGAGGTCTAGCTGTCGGCTGTGCTACTAACTGTGCTAGCTAATTTATACTCCACTTTCAGACTTTCTGTTGCAGCGTTACATCAATCACACACACACGCGCTAGATCAAAGAAGATGCTATGAAATAAAATTAGGAGAGGTGTGGGCGGGTAAATTTGGAAATAATCTGATATCTGGACGAGGATGTTTGTTTTTTTTTGGCTACAAGTACGGATGTCTTCTCGATAGTTTTTGAAAAACATATTAAAATTAATAGGAAAGTTTGAAAAATCCAGTCAATGAAAATAAGCATAAATCATGATTTGTTTCATCAGCCTGGGCCTACTTTCGCTGACATGAATATCCGATTTACCAAAGAGTTCCACCATAATTTTAGAGGCCTAAAAATCCCCTAGTAAATAATGTTAAGAGAACACGAGAATATCTTCTTTACGTTGTGCAAGGTTGCTGTTCTTTCACTTATATAATGCGGCGCTACCTATACGTTGTGCAAAGGTTGCTGTAGAGTTTAGCAATCAAATCAATCGAAAATCATTTGGGGATAGACCTGAAGCAGAAATTGCTTTTACTTCAAGATGTAGTTTATTTATTTATGGTACATCTTTTATTTTAAAACCATCATTTTTATTGGGTGATCCAATACCTTGATCAATATTCATTCGTCCATATTCCTCCTTGACAAGAAACAACAAAAGAACTGATATACCACATGTTATTGACAAACACCAATTCATCCACGTGACACCTGGAAAAAATCAAAGAAGCCAATAAATTACTCAGACGGCAAAATACCTGTTTAAAGTCTGGCTTTGAACAGGTTTTTGCCTGTTTGGTGTCAAGTCGTTGACACAACGCTAAAGGTTGAAAATTCCTCGCGTTAACCAAACAAAGACATTTCATTTGTAAAAATCGACCTCACATGATGTGTGATGTCATTTTCTACCAATGGAATGTCTTTTTTTGGCTTTTGCGCGAAATTCTTTGCCTAATCAAAATCAAAGTTAAAGTCAGCCGGAATATCCTCGCGTAAGCCAAACAAAGACATTTCATTGGTCAGAATTGACACCACCACTTCATGGTGACTGTTTTTTTGCCTACTGGAAATCAATTTTAAGTTCGTTGATATAATAACACCCTTCCCAATGAGAAAAACTTGTTCAAAGTCAACAGTAATGACGTCGTTTGACGTTGTTCTAGAGTCTTTTACCGCAAACCTTGAACAAGCTTTTGTTCACTTATAAGTTAATAATTGTTATGTTAACCATGTCAGCATGGGCGTTTTAGAAGCCTTTAGTCATTATGGGGGAATGGGGGAGGGGTGCATCTGATATCTCAGATGATAGATTTAGGAAACGTGATCCATTATAATTCAACTTGTATTCAACATAAAAGAATTATTCAAGTCACCTATTTACGACTGACGTTCTACCTGGAAAACGTATTAACCCTAATAGAACTGGACCTTTCTGAAGCAGCAAAAAAACTGGTGGCGGATTCCGCCCTCCCTCATGATTACTTTTGAACGGCTAATGTTAACTTCATGAAACTTAGTATGATTATAGTCCATCATCAGTGAAAGAATTTGACGTAAATACGTTATGATGACGTCATCATATCTATTTTTTAATCCGATTTTTTTTTCAAAAAGTATGTATTCTTCACAATGCAGTTCTGTTTCGTATTTTTGAGTTCTGTCTTTGGGTTTTGAAGGCCAAGAGATTATATCTTAATATAGCTTCCGGTTTTTAAAAAATGTCCACTGAATCCATGCAAAAAAAAATTCAAAAGCATAAAAATAGGGGAAATATCAAGATATTTAGGACATAAACATCTGAAAGAAGAATTTAAATCATGACAAGAGTCTACGGTTCAAATTTCGAGTTAATTGCGGTATATAATATGCGATTAAAAACATTCTAGACATTCTAGACATTCTAGACGTTTTCCGGTACCGTTTTCGGATATTTGAAGCTTATCAATGTCTCTTTAATATGCTTTACGGGTTTTATATAATTCGAACAGAAAGATGGTCAAATAATACCGAAAACCCATAAAGTTCTGAAATTTGAAAAATCGGGGAAAAGGGAGTGTAAAATGAAAATGTCCCGCTTTATATATATATATATCAATGATGTTGGTTCCTGTTTGTAGTCCTACTTATTGTGATTAAAACAAGTTACATCATTTCAAATACTTGATCACATGACCTAAGTGTGACGTCATAATTAGAAATGAAAATGACTAATATTTATATAAAAGTAGCTAATGACTGTGAACTGCATTTAATGTATCAATGAAATTTGCCATGGTCGAATGGAATATAAGCTCAAAACAATTCTATCCCACTAGTCACTTAGTATGATGTCATCATGCTTAATAATTTTACCCAGTCCGAACACGGAGAAGAAGAAAAATAAAATGGCAATACACATTCCAAATAAGGAGAAATACGCTGTGTAATGCGGTCAAAACGTACCTATACTTGGGAGGTGTAGCAACAACAGGAAGAAGAATGTAAACACATTGTTAACCAATCCTAAGAATGCAATGCTGACAGCTTCAGGTACTGGATAAGTTTGTTCAATCATCAGTTCATATAACAAAGGTACTGATCCGTTAATACAAAAGCCACCAATCAAACAGGAAGTGTATATACTGACTAAAATAGAAAGAACACATTATAGAATAGACATCTTCTAGTAACACATTAGCTGTAAGGAGTATATATTCGTGCTACAACAGACCATACTTTAGAATGGACCCCCTCAAATAAAACCAAAGTGCATACACTGTCTAAAATAGAAAACAATACTAAGGTCATAAGAATTGTTTATATACTTTCTACAATCAATAAAATATAACACATATATAACAGACACCCTCAGATAACACCACAAGGAGTGTATATACTTGCTGCTGCAATAAAAAATAACACATTATAGACACCTACCTATGTACACATGTGAGAACGGGAAGGGAGTAAAAGCACAACCTCAGCTTGAAATGTCAAATACAATCCGACTTGTCTTCGTTTCGACGTTGTTTTAGCGTATTTACTGCGGACTTTGAACAAATATTTGCCCGCTGTGTATGTATTACCATATATGGTAAAACACAGTTCGGAGACGGAGATAACCAGACGCGTATTCGGTAATCATATAAGCTTCATACTATATACACAAATCTTATACTTGTATTTTAATTGGTGCAGCATAAGGAGCGGTTAATTAATACTGAGCAAAAAATATTCCATTGGATACTCAAAACGCCTTCTCATGAGCGAGTTTAAAGCTAAGCTAACATTAGTACTACGCAAAAGGTATGATCATAAAAACAACACTACAGTTTCCCAGTATGAAAAGACTTGTTCAAAGTCCGCAATAAAGACGCTGGAATAACGTCGTTCGAAGTTGTTCTAGCGTCTTTACTGCAAACTTTGAACAGGTTTTTGCCCACTATTTAGTGTTATGTCAGTCATACCCAAGTTAAATGATGCAACGTTAATGCATATCAGTGATATCCATAAAAACATAAGCGTAGCCGTGAAATACAATAGACTAAGTATAGCTCTAATGTTTCCTGGATATCTGTCTGATAAATAACCAACAAATATGCCACCAAATACACTGAACATAGTTGATGCAAATCCTATCCAACCACAAGCAGCCTAAAATGATGAAATGAGAGATATATATCGTCCGTGATCATAGTTAATAAAGGAAAGATAAACACAAATGAAATGTCAGATTAGACTAGAGTAGACTAGACTACCAAATGCAGGCTATAACCTTGGAATTAAATTACACGCAACATATTGCGAATTTTTGACACCATAAGTGAAACGTAAATGCCCGCTGGAAGTCCATATAGATTTATTAAGGGACAAAAGGCTTAGCTAGGATCATAGGTCTTTTTGCAAGCTCGACCTAAAACAACTCAATCCAGTTGTTTTAGACAGCCGAGTACCCAGGCTCTTAGAACAATTTCGAATTGTTTGTATCGTTTGTCTTGCTTAAGGCCTTTTATCAAAGTTGAAATTCTGACTTTTTATGCAAATTTCACTTTGTTTCAATTGTTTATTTACATGATTGGATAAACTAACCATTACCCAGCTGGCAAAAACCTGATCAAAGTCAGCAAAATAACGTTAGAACTACGTTATTTTGCTGACTTTGAACACGTTTTTTCCGGCTGGAAATGAGGGATATTTTTTAACGTTATCAAGTGGTATATTGCCACAAATAGCAAAACGAACACCATACCTAATGGGCTGAAACTTGTTCAAAGCTTACAGCAAAGATGTTAGAACAACGTCGTTTGTCGTTGTTCTAACGTCTTTGCTGCAGACATTAAACAAGTTTTTGCGTACTGGAAATAACGTTGTTCATGATTTTGCATTGGTTTAATAAAGATCTGCATAACGTAACTAACGAATGTGATCCATGATATATCCTGGTATACTGGTAGCGCAATATAGAAATACACAGTTGGTATACGCAACCTTGATATTCGGAGATATGTGAGGATATTTTCGGTGGTATCTACCTCTTTCCTGACGTTCATCCGTGTTTACAACATCTGAACAGTCATTCTTTTGTTGTTTTTACATATTTTCAAGGGGTAACGAAAGTAAATATTATTATCATGTGATTTTCATTTCTACCAATGGAAGTTCTTCTTTTGACTTTTGCGCGGAATTTTCCGCCTAATGGAAATCAACAGTTACCTGTGTTAATACAAATCCATTTCCAATAAAATTAACAGCTAATACAGCGTTCCATCCACTATAAACACCTGTTACAGATGATGCAACTAACAAAAGCAACCAAAAAGATTTCTTCTTCAGTAAGGTTTTAAAACTTGTAAAGAAATTTACTTTTGGTAGTGATGCCGAATGTGATGGTGGAAGCTTTGGTTTTTCAGGAAAGTATATGAACACGACAAGTAGAACTAATGTTGCTACTGATAGCTCACCATACATTAGATGTTGAATTTTCAATTTCATATATGCTTTCGATTCCATTTGATTATTATCAACGCTGATATTTGTATGTTGCTGTTCTACATCATCCAGAGATAAATTTGGAACAACAAGAGGACCTATAATGAATGATAATGCAATACCCAGTTGGCATGATAATGAAGAGATTGATGTTGCTGTTGTTCTCTCTGACGGTGGAAACCATTGATTAGATATTATGGGACCAGCTACCTGAGCCATCATTCCACCAAGTCCATTTGATAATTGACCAAGATTCATTGTCCTAAAGAGAAAAAGAACAATCGATTAGTATTCACTATTACCGAGTACGGTCCCGTATATCTCCATATTTGGACTGGGTGTTGCCATATATGACAATACACATGCTAAATACGGAGGTATACGGAAACATACGGGACAGTATTCGACAGTCATTCATTCCGTGATGACATGTTAAATTTTGTAAGGCGTTTAGTGGGCAAAAACGGGTTTAAAGTCCGTAGTAAAGACGCTAGAAAAACGTTTTCAACGTTGTTCTAGTGTCTGTAGATATGACTTTGAACAGTTTTTCCAACTGGCCGTTCACAACGGGAAAGATGACCACGGTCCCAAACATATCTCCATGTCCACATTGTTTACTATTGTGGTCAAGTTCTTAGCATAACTGTATAAATAAAGCAGATTCACTATCTGAAAACCACGATGTAAATGGCTATTATACCAAACGGTTTTTACAGATCTGAGATGTAAACACATCTCGTATAATAGTCATCAGTGGTGATTTCGTGAAGTGGTCTAAAATAAGTACTCCCTATCCTGAGTTACCTCAGACTAGAGGCTGGGAAATATTTTAAAAAGACAGGACGTTATTTTTTAACATAAAAGAAGACGTTGCTTTGGCGCCAGAACTTCAAAACAACGTCTTTTTTACGTTGATAAAACGTCACATTCCGGAGGGATTGAACAATGTCAAATTGGCGTTCAAATTTCTGTCAAAAGAAGAATTTCCTCAAGAAAGGTTAGGCTCAAAACACAGCAAGAAATATTACGGAATAAAGTCCGGATATATCCGTGGAAGCACCGTAATATCGGGATAACCGGGATATATTTGGGAAGGTATTCGGCAGTATTTCGCATTTGTTAAATTTCGATTTAAAAAATATTCCTAGTGGGCAAAAACCTGTTCAAAGTCCGCAGTAATGACGCTGGAACAATTTTTTCAACGTTTTACTGCGGACGTTCAACAAGTTTTTGCTCATTGGACTATCTACTTACCACTTTGCATAATACGAATCGCTAGTTGTACATCTAATGCATGCACCAACGAAAATGAATAGTAGTGACGTCAGAAAACATTTGCGAAAACCTTGGGAAAGAAATTAGAAAATTTATTTAATAAAATTGTGTGTTAGCTAGTTGAAAATTCTTCTCAGTTGAAAAAAAACCCGTCACTTTCCGACGTTTATTTTGAGAAGACGTCGCTTTAGGACTTGATAAAATAAATAAATTGCCTACCGGCACATGGCGTCTGAACAACATGATAACAACGTCAAAACGACTTTGCGACGTCGTTTTGACGTTGTTGCGACTTTATTCCGACATTGTGTTCCCACTGGGATACAGTATGGCCAAATCATTAGCAGTAAGCTAAAACTTGCTCACAGTTCGCAGTAAAGACGCTAGACCGACGTTGAACGGCGATGTCCTAGCGTTTTTACGGCGGACTTTGGAAACGTTTTTGCCAACTGGATAAGCACTACAATTTGGCTCTTCTTCAATGTTTGCTGGTTTTAGTCTTGGGTAGTAGTAACTGAAAAACTATAATTCGCACAAGGCAAACGTTTCCAAATCGGGGGCCGGATATTTTCCTATATTGAATGGCGTATCTCATTAGCATTCTTTTTTGTTTCTTTTTTCTTTTTGCTAGTGCTACTTACTATTTTTCTTAGTCCATATCTCACATGTTCATTACTCTGTACCATTGTTTCTATATCGATTCTTAACATTAGTTGTCTTTAAGTCTGTTTTTACTAGTTCATGTTTTAATTTTTGATATTAAATATACAACGGTAAAGGATAAATAACCAAATGTAATTTTGGATAAGCCTGGAAAATATAACTTACACGGGAATAAACAACCGGAGTACGAAAATATCCGTGACAACCGATAGTTTTTTACAATCATGGGCCCAGAAATCTTTCTATGCAGTATGTATTGTCGTTCACGGCATACACAAACGTGATACGGAGAAGTTGCGTACATTATCCGGTATCTTTCACGCGATATTACGTACCTATTCTTTGTATAAGCCATCCTTGTTGCATTGATAGCAATACAAATAATATTATATCCCAGTTTGCCAACATTGCAATATCACCATTGTCCCAATCAAATGCTTTCTTGACTGATGTTGAGATCGGGCCAAATGTATTCCATATAAAATATTGTTGAACAACGTATACGGAAAATACGGCTAGTATGTACCATCGAATGGAAGAAACGGGAAAGTTTGTATTTGTTGAACAAAGGTCATTTTTGAATTTTTGAAGTGTTCCTAATAAAAATTGAGTAAGATTTGATCATGTGGAGAACGCGTGTTTCTAAGCTGAAAACTATACTCGAAAACACTTCTCCACAGGTGATGTCCGGCAGTTATATTAAGAATTGTATATTGACAAACTACTAAATAAGGATCTGTATATCTCAAGATAGGAAACGTCTATTATCATAAACGGCTATACGAGGAACCTTTTCAGCAGCCCTTCCCGCTGTGAAACGTGCAATCATGGACAGAATATGCGTAGACTAGCTCCCCTCCCCCCTGAAACATTGTTGTTTTGATTTTAGAATGCGTGTGGGCTTGCCAAAACGATAATTCTTCAAACACAACAATGTTTAGGGGGGAAGAGGGGCTCAAATAGGTATTTGTCTACAACTTTCTGTCCTTGATTGTGGACCAGATTACAAACCCAGTGGGCAAAAACTTGTTCAAAGTCCTCAGTAAAAATACTAAGACAACGTTTTCAACGTTATTCTAGCAACTTTACTGTGGACGTTGAACAATTTTTTTCCCACTGAAAAGATATACCTTTATTATGCAATAATTTCTCTTCCGAAGACGTATATAGCGTCAATGCTTGAAGGGACGTGCTTCTTCTTCTACTATACGAATTATTTTCAATATGTAAGAACACCTTTGATAAAGATGGTTCTGAATGTGATATATGAAATGTTTTAACTGAATCATTAGATAGGTGATGTCGAGTTATTTTAGTATCATCACTCATGCTTCCTGTCTGCTATCAAGATATCTAATGTACGGTATAAGCCACATTTGAGTTTATTTGACGTCAAATAAATCAGCTATATTTTTTAACGCAGATTGTAAGTAATTTTCATTTAAAACTTTAATGTAAATATATCCACTTACTTTGCACGGAGGCATACTCTTTTTGACTACAACAAGTAGTGTACAAACGTCCTTATAAGTCCTAGTATAAGTATACTTATAAGTCCTGGTATATAGTATATAAGTATATAGTATATAAGTATATAAGTATAATATAAGTATATAGTATATAAGTATATAGTATATAAGTTTATAGTATATAAGTATATAGTATATAGTATATAAGTATACTTATAAGTCCTAGTATAAGTATAAAAAAAGAAACTGAAATCAATAAATATATAAAAATGGAAATGAGAAGTATCTTAGTTGCTAATAGGGGCGATTAAATTAACATATTTTACATCATCGGTGTTGGAATTCATATCAGATTTAATACTTCGTGTACCTCTGTCGGGAGCCATACGTGAAGCAAAACCAAACGTGAAGCACTTTAAATATTCAAAAACAGTTCAGGGAGTATATACAGAAAGACGTCAAC
>JAULBZ010009336.1:0-10081 GCA_032360805.1 Neoturris breviconis | reverse complement strand
GAAAATTGTGTCCCAATTGTTTATTTGACCTGAAACTCTACCATCTTAATAAGGACATAAAATCCTTATGCCATGTAGAATTTGGGTGTTTATCCTTAATATGAAATTTCAGTATTCTCCTCCACAGTGACCTGACATAATTTTACCTTGAAAATTGTGTCCCAATTGTTTATTTGACCTGAAACTCTACCATCTTAATAAGGACATAAAATCCTTATGCCATGTAAAATTTGAGTGTTTATCCTTAATATGAAATTTCAGTATTCTCCTCCACAGTGACCTGACATAATTTTACCTTGAAAATTGTGTTCCAATTGTTTATTTGACCTGAAACTCTGTCATCTTAATAAAGACATATTTCAAACACTGTATAATGTGTGTATACAAATCATATTTGTTTTCTTAAGTTTACATGTAACTTTCACTTGGTTTAATGGGCTACTTTTAATACCTTTGATTTATCTTAAATCTGACCTGTATTGCTAAAAACAGATTTTTTTTTCTTTTGACCCCTGCGGGACAATAAAGTAAAACATTTTACCCTGACCCTTGTGATTGTCCGGAGGATCGGTACCCTCCTGAATCCGGTATCTCTTATGTGCAGGAGATGCAGGTAGTACCATTTTCTTAAATAATCGAGAAATATAATAATAATAAAAGATGCAAAAATATATAATAACATGCGGAACAAAGAGAGTTAAGAATTATTTCAACACTTTGCAAACATTTTCATACATTGAGCCAACCTACTGTATATCGAGGGTGGCAACAGAGAGGTGAGACATCAGAAAGAGGAACTATTATTATGCATGTACATAGACCACATAGACCACAGCTAGCTCCCAGTCAGTATTCACTAATTGGGAAACTTAATCAATTGCCTTTTTTGATTACCATAAACATTAAATAGTGTGTAGTGTGTAAAATGACACACGTGGAAATTAATTATTCTCTATTCTGAATAATAATAGCTTGAATTAACCTCGATTAGTGATTGCTTGTTTATTACTGACCGAGAGCCGGCTGCCTGTGCTAGGTCGCGGTGCTACCTGCATCTCCTGCACCCTGCAAATAAGAACAACCAACGTGAATCTAAACAAGTAAGTCAAAGTAAAGCAAAAACCGGAGAATTATCGAACAAATTCAGAACAACACATTTTATTGTTTATGTAGCTACGGATAGCCTGATATCTTGGTAAATTAAGAGAACTTGAGTCTTTGCAAAAATTCATACTGTTTTCTATCAATAACAATATCTCTAGTTATGTATGGAACATAAAAGCGAAAAAAATGGAGAAACCAAATCTTAAATGGCCAATTTTAAAATCTGCCCCTGCGACTCTATCATCTCCAAAAAGTGTTCATTGTGCTTGCATGAAAAGATTAGCACATTCAACAACCAAGAGGATTTGTTGAATAAAACATTGGAACTTATATTGAAATCTCACCATGAGAATAAGTTTCTATTAATCAACTACAATACGAACGATTAACATTTAACACCCATGATGATTTTAAGAACGTCTAAATCTGTTAACTTTTGTAATGTCTGTAGTGTATGTGTATTATTTACTTAATGATCGTAAAGAAACGTGAAACTCTGAGTAGTAAATTTTAGTTTATTTTCTAAGTCTTAACTTATAACTACTTCTAGAAAAAAAATATACAAAAATAGCAAAAAAAAATGGATGATAAAGAACAACAAAACTTGCCCGAATTGTTTGCAGAGGGTTGGAACAAATTCAAAAGTATTTGTAATAGTTCAGAACCATCAAATTCTCCTTCGTTGCAAACCGAAATTACAAGATGTCAACTGATTCTTGCACGATGCACTGAAATGGTCAATCAATTGGCATTGTTTAGCAGTAATGAATTCATTGAAGATATTTCTACGGAGAATATAAAATATCTTCTTTTACCTGTATTTCTTGGTGAACTATCTCTGAAAACGACATCACTTGATCGCCATAATGCTGTAACAAATGCAAAGATATATATTTATGATTTCCTAAAGAGGTGTTATGAGTATCAACTAACAACAATAGATATTACTGCTGAAAAGAAAGAGCAGAAAATCGATCTACAAAAAAGGAATAAAACTAGAGAAGAAAAAATACGTAGATTTAAACATTCTAAGGAAATTAATGAAAGAATACAGATAATGGAGAAGCGTTTACTGACATCAGCAGATTCTGTTGATGATGGTGCTCTGCGTGATTTGTATCTTGATTGGTTGCAATTGTGGATGAACAACTCGGTTGAGAATATTGAACTGATTGATAGCGAGTTAGAAATTTTAGAACATATGAAAAATCTTAGCCTTGGTAAAGTTAAACCCCCTCCTGCTGCCGACAGAAATCTAGAGCCAATGAAACCTGTTTTAATAACTCGAGATATGTTGAAAAAGAGAGTGTTTGGAGCTGGCTATCGTAATTTACCCACAATGACCGAGGAGGAATACTTTCAGAAAGAATTAAGAGAGGGTAAAATTGTACAGGAATATAATGATGGCAAAACCAAGCAACCTAATGAGGACTCGGAGGATTCATCTGAAGAAGAGAACGATGAGAGTCTTCAAAAAGCACGTCAATGGGATGACTGGAAGGATACACATAGACGAGGTGAAGGAAACAAAGAAAGACATGGCTAAAATCTTCATTATTTGATATAAGTAGAAATGATGAATCTTCTATATACGGCATCAGTGCTCAAAATAAGAGTAAATAATCACTGCAGAGGAGTAATTTTTGAGCATAGAAGCCTGAAGCTCATAAATTCCTACCCTGCAGTGATTATTTACTTTTATATCAGCCATTGGGTACATACTTAGAATCGTTTCCAAATTATATTTCAAAAACTATTATTTTTGTAGAAGGAAGAGAGTGTTCTGTCAACGAGCTTACCGTTGACTTGGTACTCTTGTCTGCATATATATATATACAACATTAATTTGGAAAGTATCAGGGAATATTTTTATCCACATTATCTAAACCTGTTTCGTAAATCTCACTGTGAGAGTGAATTTTGAGTTTCAAACTACAGTTCTTATTTGGAACACTTTTGAGCATTGCTTCAGGCTTTATAGCCTGAAGCAATACTTAAGAGTCACTTCTCCACAGTGATTATTTTCTCTTATTTCAAGCACTGATCATTGTATGTCTAAATGTTTCGTTCAAGTTCTTCATTAAAATAAT
This sequence comes from Neoturris breviconis, assembly GCA_032360805.1. Taxonomy (NCBI): domain Eukaryota; kingdom Metazoa; phylum Cnidaria; class Hydrozoa; order Anthoathecata; family Pandeidae; genus Neoturris; species Neoturris breviconis. The sequence continues at coordinate 6,887 of JAULBZ010009336.1, read as the reverse complement.
TGTCTTAATATATTCTTACAAATGTTCGAAAGAGAAGGAAATAAGAGAAAATAATCACTGTAGAGGAGAGATTTTGGAGCATTGCTTCAGGCTTCCTAATGCTTATTCCTTCTTATTTAGAACACTGATTTTAGAGATCATCTCAAAATAAAAACTGTGAAGGTGGATTTCCATTAGCGGAAAATTCCGCGCGGAATCCAAAAGAAGAGATTCCATTGGTAGAAATTGACATCACACGACAATTTCTACCAATGAAATGTTTGAGGATCTAATAATGGTTAGACATTTTAGTACCTTAGATTGATTATTTTTTCTCTGGTTTTAATTTTGCTGACTCAAGATTTCTGATTTTTCACGTGGATTTAATTTTGCTGAAGGCTAGTTTTTGGAACATTGGAAAATCTGCAAAATCCACAAAATCTAATCCAAACGAAAATTAATTAACCTGAGGTAGCAGACATTGAACAAGATCATGTCTAATTATTGTTAATTTGTCCCATGTAGGATTGACAGGCATATTTTCCAATCATACAAATGCTCACGGTATATGTTTACTGTAAAGGCCAATCTGAAATCCATAATATTTAAAAGTCCTGCCATTACAAAACGCAGTACTTTCTTCAGATGATTTGGGAATACACATATTTTTTTTATAAGCAACCCGTTTATAAGCAATGTACTAAAATCTTGCAGATTTCTAAGCAACTTTAGTAGAAGTAGAATTATTTTTGAGTTGCAAAAAAAGTATGCCTAGTATGTTATTTTATGCTTCTTTATTTTGTTATCTTCATACAAAATCTAAAATGGAATACTAAAATCTTAATTTGTAGAAAGATGTACTGATAGCAGTGTTTGAAATAACAGTATAAATAATCAATGTGGAGGAGGGACCTTTGAGCATAGCCTGAAGCAATGCTTTGCTCATATTTCAAACACTGGATCATCTATTGCAAGAATAAATTTTCTATGGAGTAAATTGCGAGGTCAACAAACTAGTTACAGAACGTTATACTTTGTAGTGAAGAAATAACAGCTGTAGATTTTGATTGGTCTATATTTCTTAGTTCTTATATTATTATATTTGACGAGCAGAAACGCTTTCGTAACTACAAAACTTTTACAGGCAAAGGTAAATGTTTTACATTTTGCATTTTACGGTTAGTAAGTACACGAAGGAGCCAATTTAAAATATTTTGCGTGAAATTAATTTTGCATATGAGTGGGAAATGCATATTTTGCCAAAATAAACATTCCCAAGAGGCATAAGAAAAAATTATGGATTATTATCATTACGTATTTTAACAGCTCAAGTTTTGAAAAGCATTTTTTATTAAGCAAAGTTTGGATGGGCTTTTGCTATCACTTCGCGGTGGCACCGTCGGCGGACCACGTTTCTTATAGACCGTGTTCCCGAAGTGCTAGCATTTTAAAATTTGGTATCAGCATTCATGGCAATATTTTAAAAGGGCTCATCAATAATTTTTTGATTATGTCCACTTAGTTCCGAGTTTTTAGGAAAAGGTTCCAAATTAGGTTTCTAATCCAATGGAATGAAAAGGCATGGTACCGTCCATAAATTTGGTTATGACATTCTAGGCGATATTACAACGCTACTGGCCAAATTCTTTTCAATTTCGTCAACTCGGGACCGAGTATCTGCGAAAAATTGATTTTTCAAAAGTGGAAGACTTAAAATGGTCAATGATTTTTATTGGCTTTTGAAAATTTTTGAATTTTTTTCACTGTTTATAAGGATTTGACCAGAATTACATTTGGACTTTAGCAACTTTTTGAAAGTTTACTTTTCTATGAACTTTGACCGGGAAATTTTTTGGCAATCATTTTGTATTTTAGGGAAACTCCCTCCTCAATTTTTTGAGATGATAAGTGGTATTTTTTATAAAAATAATTTTTAAAATTTTAAGAATTAAAGTCTTCATTTTGATTTTGGAAAGCTTTCTTCAATTTTGAAATAACGATTAATATTATATCCACTTTAGGGTCGTAAAACATTTAATTACTACTAAGAGTATAATTTAGTAAGAATTACTCCCCATGCAAATTAGTAATATAATGACAATACACAATTCAACAGAGGAAGACTTTTTAATAAGGGAATCTTATAAAAAGATAATGACTTCTGATGCAAATTAGTAATATAATGACAATACACAATTTAACAGAGGAAGATTTTTTAATAAAAGAATCGTATAAAAAGATAATGAATAATAAAGAAAATATTTTCTTCTGTTACATTGTTCTATTCTCCAGTGCTTTATAACATCAGCTAGTAAAAACCATCCTATATTTAAAAGCACAACTAATACTATAACATAGGTGTATTCTCTGTTTTTTATTTGGTGTGTGTGTACAATAATGCAATGATGTATAATGTGTGTATGCAATTCATATCCACTGTGGAGGAGTAATTTTTTAGCATTGCTTTTAGGCTATGATTTGAAATTTCACCACTCTCCTCCACAGTGATTTGATATAATTTTACCTTGATAATGTTGTTCTAATTGTTTATTTGAACTGAAATTTTATCAACTTAATAATGACATGAAATCCTAATGTCATGTAAAATTTGGGTGTTTTCGTTGATAAGAAATTTCACTACTTTCCTCCACAGTGACCTGACATAATTTTAGCTTAAAAAAATTGTTTATGACCTGGAACTCTATCATCTTAATAAAGACATATTTCAAACACTGTATAATGTGTGTATGCAAATCATATTTATGTGCTTAGGTTTAACTTTCACTTGGTTTGGTGGGCTATATTTAATATCGTACCTGTAATTGTGATTTCTTACGACGGTGGTTAGTATATATCATAGGAGCCCAAACTTGTGGTGATGGCTTGAATGGAACCAGATCGCACTAGATTTAATGTAATACTTTTAATCAAATTGCCGGTCGTTACTGTGGAGGAGAGATTTTTCAGAATGTTTTCAGCCAATCTGGCTGAAAGTAATCTGAAAAATCTCTCTACCACGATGACCAGCAGTTATTCTAACCCCTGAAATTAAATCTTTTACTTTAGAAAATTAATGAATTACACCTCTGAAACACTTTTGAGATTATTTCCTGGAATTTCAAGATTAATTTTCTCAAGACAGCAAAAATACCTGATTAGGAAAAGTGGTATAAGAAGGCATTATAACTTTTCACCTGCTACAACAAATAAAATGAAGTTTTTAAATCAATCTGAAGCACAAAATATTGATATTGAATTATTCAATGATTATAAATATACTATAGAACAGCTAATGGAACTTGCAGGTTATTATTTATTTGTTTACGCTGGGGAGAGATTTATGAGCATAGCTTTAGGCTTCACAGCCTCTAAAGCTGAAATCTACTCACATATACCTCTCGCAGGTGATGTCTGACAGTATTATTTAAATGTTAAAATGCGTACATATATAACTTACTTTAGTTGATTGCTAGATCACACTAAAAGCAACTCCCTGAACAATGTGGTACATATATAACTTACTTTAGTTTATTGCTAGATCACACTAAAAGCAACACCCTGAACCCTGTGATATGTAAGAAGAAAAATTATCTGGAAGAAAGTTTTAAAATTCAAGTTTTGTGCAAGTTCTCTGCATTTCACAGGAATTTAATTTCATGTCTTACAGCAATTTTGGCCCCCTCCCCATATTTCTAAGGTGTTGCCCTGCTCTTTCCATTACCAATGTGCATGTATTAAATGTACGACCACATATAATTAGTGAAAAAAATATTTCTTTGTTATTGGAAATGTGTAACAATATATAAAGGCATTGAATTGATAATTATATTGGTTTACAAAACTGAATATAGCTGTCGGATATTACCTGTGGAGGAGAGGAGTGTTGTTTTAGTATAGTGTTCAGCTTGGTTTATTACTTTGGTTTCAATATACTATCCTCTTGGGTCAATTGTCTTGCTAGCTTTTTTATGGCTTTCCATTTAGGTGTAAGTGTGGCTAGTGCTGTTGCAAAATCGTTTCCTCTGGATTCATTATCAAATCCTAATAAAAAAGTATTGGTTTGTTGTGGACCAGGAAATAATGGTGGAGATGGATTAGTTGCTGCTAGACATTTAAAGTTGTTTGTAAGTTTGTAATTTAGAATATTTAGTATTATCTAGAAATCTTTATATAAATAATTTTTATGACTGCTGTATCGTCATCTTTAGCCCTCCCATTATAACCCCTAGATAGGCCCTTAAAAAGTTAGTTATCCCCATTATCTAGAAAAGATTTTAAAATAAAAGTGAAAAGTTTCCCTGTCTGCATTTAATTAGCCTAAACGAAGTCATTATGCACACATTATATGTTGAAATGTATTACCGTCTGCATTCACTCCCACCCCTATCCCTATATCCATCTATATTCATCTCCATGTATAAAATGACCATTAAAATTAATTTGCTCTTCCAGGGTTATAATCCAGAGATATTCTATCCAAAGCGACCAAATAAAGATTTATTTACCACTTTAACAATACAGTGTAAACGACAATTTATACCTTTTCTGGATGATATGCCTGACGCAGGTTTTATTAACGAAAACTATAATTTTGTACTGGATGGCATATTTGGATTTAGTTTTCGTGGTGATGTTCGATCACCATTTGATACAGTTATAGATATTTTAAAAACAATATCACTTCCACTTGCATCTATTGATATACCATCAGGTAAAATCTTAACTTCATATCGATATAGGAATTATGTTTTATTTTTCACTATGAATGATAGTAAATTGCATGCTATAATCTCCAGGGTCTTTAATTATTCTACCAGGAGCAGTTTGAGCTATTGTTATCACAAATTGTTGAAAGCAGCAGCAGCAGCAGCCCATATTCTTACTAGACCATGTTACAGAAGCCAAGAATGGACAACAAGAAAAAGAATTAAAATCAGAAAATTAGTCCTAAAATCAGAAAAAGAGTTTCAAAATAAAAAAAAAAGGATTTCGAATAGTCCCAAAATGAAATTCCAAAAATCATGAAAATGATTTTCTGAGAAATGAGGAAAAGAATTTGGCATAATCAGGAAAATAATTTTTGAAGAGTCAGGATATTCTGAGAATCATAATTTCCAAAAAGGAATTTCATGCCAGAGAAGTCGCTTAGCGTCTTACAGTGCATGCAAAAAGTTTCGGCGTGATGAAGAACATCCTAAGTACGTGTAGCGGGAAAAAAGAATTAATTTATTTCATTAAAACCTGTTACTTTATCATTCATTTTGTTTGTATTATGGATTATTTGAATGCTTACATCTGAACGGTTACATCTCTTGAGTCTTTGAAGATGCCAAAACACTCTTATGCCCATTTATTATTTTTGAAATTTGCAAAATCCGACCGAAACTTTTTTCACCGAAACATCGGACGAAATATTTTTCGTGTTATGTAGATCTCTGCACCGATGGCCAATATTAATGATGCCTGCTATTTTTTGTAAATAGTTGACCATTTTGTACTTTGGGGAAGCTCCCTCCTCAGTTTTTGGAGATATTTGATACAAGTGATATTTTTTATAAAAATAATTTTTAAACACTTTCCTCGCCTCTGGCGCAGAAATTTAATAATACTTTCAATAAAATTACAGAAAATTAAAACACATGTGAAAATTAACGCCAATTTTATTGTTAATTTTGTATAGCAAGGTAATGCATGTAGTTTTCTTTTCTTCAAAATACTTAATCTTATAGATCATTTATCTGCTTGGTGCTTAGTTTGACAGACTTTTTTCTAGATCGAACACTACATTTCTTATTGCGAAAAAGTACAAAGATTTATTTTTGTTAGCCTGCACATCTTAAATATTGTGTGGATTTATTTTTTGCGAATTGATGTATTTGAGAGGTTTCGTGTAGCTACTTAATTTCACAAATTTGCCGTAAAATTTAATCTTTAAAACATTTTCTCATTAAAGTGGTACAATTACTTTGTAAACCATGGGTTTTGAAGACTTTTTGAACTACAGAATTTCCACTTGGCAAAGCACGAATTCTAAACGAAGCCATTACATTGGTTTTAAAAGTGACGTCACCTGACTGGGGTCGTCACCTTCAACATAATGGCTTCATTTGTGATTCGTGCAAATCCGCCTCAAAAGACACTAGTGACAACAGACTTTGTGAGGTGTTGAGTGATATTTTATTATAATTTCTTGTATGAATCTTAGGTTGGAATGTTGAAAATGGAAATAATGAAGGTATTAAACCAGATGTTTTGGTATCACTCACTGCGCCAAAGCTATGTGCAGCTAAATTTAAAGGTGAACATCATTATCTGGGTGGCAGATTTGTACCCAAGGCTTTGGAAGAAAAATATCATTTAGATTTGCCTTATTTCCCTGGAACTGATTGTGTTGTACTACTGCCTAAAATAAAGTAATAACAGAGACAAAACGTTTTAAATAGTGTGATTTCAAGAAGAGCATTTAATTCGTGCTGGCAGAAGTATTATGGTGGTATATATAGTAGATGTGATGATGCATTCTGCGTATTGCTTCGATACACATAAATATATATACATAGGGTATCTTCTATACGTTACAATTCTTTAAGGTTAAATTCCACTAGGCGAAGCTACGAAAGCCAAAAGAAGGCACTCAATGTGTGACGTCAATTTCTACCAATGAAATGTCTTTTTTGACTTTCACAGTGAATTTTCTCCTAGTGGAATTACACCTTTAGTTATTTTTATTAAGTTATTTCATGAAAGGAGCATCTTAACGTTGATACTCATACAAATGATGTCAGAGTAGCAGTATTGACAGAAATATGATGATTCAGCTATTTAACGTAGCCAATATCAGGGCTCGAAATAACAGCCGGTCATCACTGTGGAGGAGAGATTTTTCAGAATATTTTCAGCCAACTTGG
>JAULBZ010009335.1:0-10081 GCA_032360805.1 Neoturris breviconis | reverse complement strand
CATAGTAATATGACATACACAGTGTGAACGACTACCGCGTACGGACTGTATATTACCATATATGGTACTACATTGTCTTTATACGAAGTCGAAGGTCTAGAAGTGTTATCTAGACGCTCAATAGGTTTTCATTCGACGTTTGGATCTGACCTTACACGTCCATTAACCCTTCGTTAGTATGGTGGGTACCCCGGAAATTTGTTAATTCATTGGAAGGTATAAGAAGATTCAGGAGGCAAAAAGTAACAAAATTATGATGCAGATTTTTAAAGTTTGTAAGAAAATAACCTCCTGAATAATAATTTTTGTTACGTTACAATAGAAAAATATTTGGCAAGTCCATCTGTAATATCGCCTAGAATTATGGTACCAAATTTCAATATGGTTACACATCAGGAACATGATCTAATAAGAAAAGCGGGATGCCGCCAACGCAAAGTGATAGTAATTGTCCATCCAAACTGCACCGGAATATGTTATGTAAACTTGCATTGAATGGATTTCTTCGAAGAAACAGTAGCAACGATTTGTTCTTTACTATGTTTGAAATCATTCCCCCTTAAAGTAGATTTACACTAGGGTAAAAAAAAATTGCATAAAAGATGCCAATTTATACCAGTCTTCTTTTGGCTTTGGCAAAATCTTTTGCTTAACGTAAATCTACCTTTATAGATTTGTATGACAAGTTTTGGAATATCAAGCGGTCATGAAAATTGCGAAAGGAAGCTACAAAAACTTGTTCAAAGTCCGCAGCATTTTATTTGATTAGTTTATTATTCTTGTAGCTACAAAAAATGATTCGGAATTAATCCTATATAACTTGTTCATGCAACGTACTCGTTGCTATGAAGAAAATATAGACTAGAAAATAGTCGGTCTACAAGAACATCGGAAGATAAAACAGAATCGGGCGAAATCTCTAAAGCTACAAGCACTTACATAAATATTTGAGACAAGGTAAAATTTGAGCAAAAATTCTTAATTTCCACTTAGAGATTAAAACTTAAAAAAAAGCCTTAAATTTTAAGTAGCAAAACAAAAGACACAAAAAATCGAATATTTTCCAATAGCATGGGTACTAGGCTGCTAGGAACAACAGAATTTGTCGAGTTTGCAAAAAGACCTAAGATGCTAAGCCCTTAAATCTACTCGATAAATCTCTGAGATAAATCTCTAGAGACTTGGCCTGGTCGCTTTCCGCATTTGAAATCTACTTGTGGTTTGTATTACTCACCAAAATTCATGAAATGTCTCATTATTTATGCGTTTGCTTGTAGACTAAGAAATACTGTCAATGGTTTATTCACGAAGAAAGACCAATCATTTACAGAATTGTTGACTCTGACTTTGTAAATAATGATTTCTTAAAACTCAAACATATAAAATTAATCATAAATGTAAATATTAGCTAAAAATGAAAGACACCATTTGCTAAGTTACTACAAACAAAAAATACTTGCCTCGCTTAATCTCGTCAAATGTTTTGCTGTACAAGAATCTTTTAGATTTTAGATTTAATTGGTTTCTTCCTACGAAGAAACCAATCAAATGCAAATTTGTTTAAGGTGAAACTCATTTAGAGGTTCATGTAAAGGCTGCCTTAGTTACTCATATTACTGTTATATTTCAGCACTGAGAAAAAACATCGAGTCCACGATCTTGCAATCGATTGGTTTCTTCATATCGAAGAAATTTACAATATTTTAGCAGTCATTCTTTTGCTTTTTTCATGTTTTTAGGTGGTAGCGATAGCTAATATTAGCTATTATTTCACACTTTAAAAAAACATAACCCCCTTAAATATTGTTATTAAAGAAGAGTCTATATGAAAAAGAAAGAAATGGCAGGGGGTCGCGACAAAAAGAATTAATGCGATATTCCACTGGGCGAATTGCATGCTTTATTTAGAATTGGAGCAAACGAATTCACCTAGTGGAGATCCGCCTTTACATACCAATCAACATTTACTCTTTTAACTTTATACGTTAATCCAAAGCTAGTCTTAAAAACTTTACAAGTTGTAATTTATATTTATATGGTATAGGCTTACTAGATGTTATTTTTTTAATATTGATAATGTTGAGTCAATGATCTTACAATTAATTGGTTATTTCGTACCGATGAAACCAATCAATTGTAAACTCGTTTTAATCTTTTTGTTCCAAAACTATATACCAAAACGATTTTCAGGCAAAAATAATGCCAATGACACCCTCGTTTCCAGTTCCCAGGACTTTTGTGATTATAATTATAACTAAAACTTCTTGAATTTAACTAATTTATATTTAAAAAAGCCCTGGGAACGAGTTTGAAATGAAGCATTGGTGACGAGCTAGATTTTCTACTTATCAAGTACCTATCAGAACATATTAAATTTTCTACTAAATCACACAAATGTTGTCCAAACGTTGATTTCTACCAAAGTCAAAAGAAGTTATTTCATTGGCACAAATTGACGTCACACCATACCTTTATTGAACGTCATTCCTAGTCATTTACATACTCTGACGGCACTCGGCGACTAATCAACGTCTAGACATTGGGTATATAGACGAGTTCTGTCAGTATAAATTTATATATATTGTCGTCTTATAATAAGCACACGACGTTGCGACGTTGAACCAACATCAAAATAATGTCTTCGACATTGTTTCAAAATTGATCCGACACCGTGCGCCTGCTGAAGTAGCTAGAGAGAAAAATATATTTCCAAAGAGTTAATTTTTTTTAAGAAGAGCCTATCAGTTTTCGTTGAACAAATGTTTTAAGTACATATATTTTCTTTATAACAGTAGTGAAACAAATGTTTCTATTTAGAAACAAGTGCACAAAAAGGAAGCTATTGTATTGCATCAAGTTCTACTTTGAGCTAGGTCTATTGTGATATTCTGAAAAAATAAAATATAAATAGCCTGATTATATCCAATGATGTATTGCTATAGCACAGTTAACTAACACGTCTCTCCAAATAATAACACTGCGCAAAGAAACCAAATCTGCCCAGAATTGAAAGTTCTTCAACGTTCTTCGACGCAGGAAGGAATTATTTTTAATAATGTGTGAGAATAGGACTACGAAATATAAAGTTACTTGTATAATATATACGTAATCGATATACTAAAAAGATAATAACTAGGATAGTGTGATACGATGAATAGACATTATTTCCTAGATATTTTTTCATCCAACTGGTAAATGGCTACTTATGTAATCCCAAATATTAACACTTATAGTTGTATAGAGCCTTTCAACAAAATGTATATTATTTTACTATAAACTTGAATTAGCATTAATTTAATATTTCACCATGCTTCGTCCCCACCTAGCGAGACTGACTATCCTAACGGGTCTGTGAACCCACCTAGCGAGACTGACTATCATATCATAACGGGACCGTGAAGGCGGATCTCCACTAAGCGAATTCGCTCAAGCGAATTGTAAATTAAGCTTTTACATTGGTTGAAAGTGACGTCACCCGTCCGGTGACGTCGCTTTCAACTAATGTAATGTCTTTATTTAGAATTCGCTTGAACAAATTCGCTTAGTGGAGATCCGCCTTACGGTTGATTTTGATTAGAATAAAAAATCGTTGCGAATGCCATAAAAAATATGTCAATTTCAGCCATTAGAGTGCCTTCTCAGCGAATTTTTCGCCTTGTGGAAGTCATCCTTAAAACTTTAGAACATGTATCGGCATCAGATAAGACCCAGTCGGCAAAAACCTGTTCAAAGTCAACAAAATAACGTTAGAACAACCAGAACTTTGTTCTAAATTTATTTTGCTGACTTTGAACAGGTTTTTGCTAGCTAGGCATAAACTATTCAATTTGTAGAAAAAACTGCCTGACATCACTTGTGGAGGAACGTGTATTGAGTATACTCAAAACACACTCCTCCACACGTAATATTCAGTATTTTTTTTATTTTTGTCACACACTGGGGAAAACTCTTAGGCACACCACTATCCAAGCAATATTATTTTGGGCACCCATAGGAAAAGGGTTTTAGTTAAATCATAAATCTAGTGAGCACATTAAAGTCAAACAATGTTAAAACAACGTATGAGCTTCCCGATTGGTTCCTTCGGACGAACAAGAAACCAATTAAATTTAAATGTCGTCATTACTATCAACATTGACGGCTGTTTATATGTACAAATGTAAAAATGTACCTAGGAAATTGGCCTCTGGTATCTTATAGAAGGAAAAGTGTAAACCGAACCACAAAATATCTACGAAACTGAAACACAGAAGTTGTGCAAAGTCGTTTCAAACTTCCTTGGTGTGAATTAAAGAATAACGGTGTTCTAATCTGATTACGGTAATCTTTGAAATTAAAAATATACAAATATTTCCATCAGGCTAAAGAAGGTACCGTCATGCTACAAGATACACAATTCATCACTATGGTTACATCATAAAAAGAAAAGCTCACGCATTGTCTCACTCACGTCTGTTATCTCTCAAATCAAATGACCTTGTATAGATATAAATAATATTCTTACCAAAAAATTCCACCGGTATATGGTATAGACAGCTACAGACTTCACATCTTTTTACAATATTTTTTTGTACAAGCTGTGAATGAACCTTTTTTAGGAAAGTTTAAGCAAACAGCATTACTAAGATAACTAACATTATTTTATTGATTAATTGTTTGTTTTACTTATTTATTAGTTTCTATTTTACTTTAAAAAAAATATTTGCTCACAAAATTTTTTCTTTTTTTGTTTCTTCATGGATATCATATATCAGAGAGATGCTATTTATTTACTTTATTGTTAAATGATTTGCAAAATCTAGAATTCAATTAAACCCTGTTAGATAATTTATAACCAAAGTCCATAAGGGATCAAAAATAAACTTTCCGGAGAAGAGTACTGAGTCAACGATCTTGCAATGGATTGGCTTCTTCGTACCGAACAACCAATCCATTGTAGGCTCGTTGACATAAAACCCTTCTGTGAAGTTTTCATTTTTGTTGAATTTTGTGTCATTAAAGCTATTGGAGGAATGGTTGAGTTTTTGCACTCAATGGAGGAGATTGTCTAAAATAGCAACTAGATGCAATATCAAGACAATATCAAGTTTTGTCATCATAAATTATGTTCTACATTAGCGATTTCGCATTCAAATTTACAAATTGTTTACGATTGTATGATTTTTATTATCGCTCAGAGGTATCAAGAAAGTTCTCTTTTTCAACTTCCTTGGAGGTATATATATAACTACAGAATATTTGAAAGTCTATCTTTTTAGGAACATTTCTTGAACATTTCTTTTCATAAAGATGAATATTGGTGGAGATATTATGATTGAATTCATATTATGTTTTTTCTATGTTCACTGTATAGCAGTCATCCTGTCATCTTGTTTCACCAAAAATTTCCATGCCAGAAATAAAATCGCTTATATTTCGACACTTATTTAGTCTCTGAATGATTATGTAACTTTAGTCATCACTCAAGCATAGCACTCACCTAAACTAAATCCAGTTGGCACACGATGTCAGAACAACGTCGCGACGTTTTGACGTTGTTTCGACACTATTCACACGTCGTGTGTCGGCAGGAAATTCATTCCGATTCAGATCCAATGTTTACAGTGTGTCATATTAACACTTAAGTGACCCATGGCATTACATAGTTAACTTACTTTAAAAGTTCGCGAAGAAATCACGAAATATTATTATTATTATTATTATTTTTTCGCCACGAAAGCCAAAAGAAGGCATTCTATTGGTATAAATCGACGTCACACCCGTGGAAATCATTCTTAACACACGAATTATCGATTATTTAGTTACACGAGGCATTGCAAGCACGCAATGTCTAATCAACGGCGACATGCGTTGTTTTGACGACATTTTGAAGCCGCGTGTCCACTTGGATAACTGAGTATTATTTCGCATGATAAGAAATGACGTAAAACGTTTTATTTCAATCCAATATTTACCTTCCGTGATCGTTCCAGTTAAAGATTATAAATTTTAAGCAAACAAATACAAATACAAACGAAACGAACTTGGTAAAAGAAAACGATTCTTTAACAAGCCCAGTAGATGTAGATGTCATCAAAATTCACACATTCTACAGGTAGAAAGGCAATAAATAAACGATTTCGATTTTAATTGGCTGTCACATCACGAAAATTCTTCTTCATAGAAGGACTTTTTTCCTCCTACTATAATACTAAAAACGAGGATGTAAACTTGCCTTCATATACAAAATACATAAACCTTCAAACGAGGAAGTTAAACTTCCTTGCTTCAAAACAAAAGCAAAACTAAACATACTGAGCCAACTTGTAACTACTCCGTAAACGTCTGACTATAAGCTTCCTTTCCTGACCCATAAAGACCAATATATTTGCTAACACTCAGATCACTTCCGTGAAGCCTACTATATATGCTAACACTCAGATCAATTCCGACCTGTGAAGCCTACTATATATGCTAACACTCAGATCAATTCTAAACCGTGAAGCCCATTACATTTTCTAACACTCAGATCTATTGCGAATATAATCCCCCTTGTATATAAGCCTTTCCGTGTGTAAGCAAGCACATGGACTTATATTTGAGCAACACTTTCATTTTATACAATTATTCTATTCCGCGTAAATATTTAAAAATTAGTGTTCTTTGAAGGCGTTACATTTGAGGACCTGACTTCAATAATAAAAAAAAAAATAAAAAAAATAAAAAATATTGATCAAATTAGACTATGATTTAAATCAATGGTAGTCTATGAAAGTAAATCAATGGTGATTGAAAGTAAATCAAGGAGGATAATAGCAAGAAAATAAAAAACCAGTGAGCAATATTTGTTCATAGCCCGCAGTATAGTTGTTTTAGCGTTTTTACTGCAGACTTTGAATACATATTTGCCCACTGGGGAATGCATATTCGATACAACATATAGCTACAAGACGTATTACCAAATGGTATTACCAAATTAATACTTATAATAAAAAGTGTGGTGTCAATGGATTCGAAATTGATTGGCTTTACTCCCAAAAAAAGTAACCAATCAAAACGCAAGCACGCTGACACAACACTCTTCTTTGCGGTTTTATTATCAGTCAATTTTACCAATATTTTTCAATCCATTAAAATAAAGAATATATGTCAGAAATTGTAACTATTTTCCCAAAAAAAAAAGATGAGTCAACTTTCAACCTTAGTTTAAAACCACAAAAAATTATACCACTGTCGAAAAATATAAAACAATGCATTGTACCATAGATTATAGCTACACATATAGATAATTAAAATTGTTTTCTATTTTGATATTATATTTACACGTTTTCCCCAGTTTTTCATCTTCATTTTTCTTTTTCAACAATTTGTTTCGTAGCAGATGTTCCGAACAATAAGAATGGATGAAGTTTTAACACTGTATCGTTTAATTTGATTTAATCATATAAAGGAATTCTTGTATCATTTTTACTGTTTGTTCGCATATTTGTAAGACTAGCGCCATTTTCATCCCTCTACTCCACTATATGTCATGAACAATTTTTTTAACCATTCGTTAGTGTGGTGGGGTACCCCCAGAAATTTGGTAATTCATGGAAAGGTATTAGAAGATTCAGGGGGCAAAAAGTCACAAAAGTATGATGCAGATTTTTAATATAGATAAGATAGATAAGAAAATAACCTTCTGAATAATAATTTTGGTTATGTTACTTTCACAAAAACTTGTTCAAAGTCCGCAGTAATGCCGTTAGAATAAAGTTTGCTATAATCTTTACGGCGGACTTTGAACATGTTTTTGCCCATACTGTTTATTTTTTTATCTGTTGGATGTCTTCATGGAGGTCGATTTCAACAAATAGAAATTATTTGCACAAATTTTGACTCATGGTCCATTCCTATTTCCCAAATTTTTCAAATTTCCGATTGGATTTCATGAAACTCGTGGAGTATGTTAAGAAGGCATCGATTAGCTCGCAATATGCCGAAAAAAACTGAAAAATGTTGCCTAGAATGTTTTTCATCGCATTTTATATGTCAAATTTCAATGACAATAAGCTTTTCTGGGGTTTGTTCCTACAAAAACGAAATAACTTAGTAATGGCTTTTTACAGACGCTAATCTCCAGTCTAGTACAAATAATGCAATTAACTTCAAGTTTGGACCATAGACTCATATCATGATTTAAATTCTTTCTAATAATTTTGTGTCCTAAAAATTTCGATTTTCCCGATTTTTGGGGAGATTTCAGTAGGTTTTAGATGAAATATTTCATAAACCGAAATGTTAAGATACAAGACGTTAGCTTTCGGAAACTGAAAACAGAACCATAAAAAAATGAAACAGAATTGCTTCAACTGTATTTTGAATAATACATAGTTTCTTGAAAAAAAAGTCAGGTTCGAAAAAACGTATGATGACGTCATCAAAAAGTGCTGACAAAAGCAAATCAAAGGAACGGTATTGAAAGTAGCCCACAAAATCAAGTGAAAGCTAAACCTTAAATATGACACATTATACAGTGTTTAAAATGTGTCTTTATTAAAATGGTAAAGTTTCAGGTCAAATAAACAATTGGAACACCTTTTTCATGGTAAAATTATGTCAGATCACTGTGGAGGAGAGTAGGGAAATTTTATATCATATCTTGAAGCAGTGCTCAAAAATCACTCCTCCACAGTGGATATGAATTGCATACACACATTATACATCATAGCATAAATAAAAATATAAACCAAATAAAAATAGAGAATACACCTATGTTATAGTATTAGTTGTGCTTTTAAAGACTTAGTGTATGTTACCCTGTATAGGCTACATTCAGATTACATGTATAGTATAGGATATACTTTAACCATACATGCTTTAACCATATTACTGTATGTATATGTTGTTTGAAAAAAACGTGTTATATACCTATTATAGTTTTATTTAAAAATCCATATTCTACATATATGATGGTATTTACTAGCCCTATTACATATAATTAAATCAAGAAAAGTGATTTCTTGAAATAGACGTCTGTCGCCGTCACGGCGGCGGCGGTCAGACAACTTTTGTGATTTCCCGCAGGCATATAATTTGCATGCTTTAAATATTTAGTTCATTAAGTTTTTTGAAAACTATAGTTGTGTAAAAACAATAACATGATTTCTATTGGCTATAATCACAATACGATATAATTACAAAATAACCCTTGTGAATACTTTATGTGTTAAAATAATAGTGAGATTAGCAAACATATTTCTAGATTACATCTACAAGCACTTACATAAATATTTGAGTCAAGGTAAAATTCGAGCATAAATTCCGAATTTCCACTTAGATAAAAAGCCTTGAATTTTAGGTAGCAAAAACAAAATACACAAAAAATCGAATGTATTCCAAGAGTCTGGGTACTAGGCTGCTACAAACAGACCTAAGGTCCTCAGAAAACTTTTTAAATTATCAATTGTATATTTCCGAAAGCTCTGGAATTCTCAGAATCAAATTAATGAAACACATTCAATCTGAAATTCCTTTAAAATAATCCCCCATTTAATACATTTCTAAAATGTTCTATAGAAATATCAAATATTGATGAACATCCTTGAAACTCTCTCTCTGTCCACTAAATTATATATAAACCAGAGAACCTCGAGACACGAACAACTCGGAGCAAATTTTAATACTTTTTCTTGCCTTACAACAAAAGATGACTGGTTTAACTTGTGGAATGAATGAAGTGTTTGAAGTTCATGCTATTTGCTTTTAACTTCGTAATATGGAAATGTGGCCTAGTTTTATTTGGGTATTGGTATATACAGTCGAATTAAGGTTAGGCAGTGGGATAGTATCCTTGATGATAGTACGATACCAAGTGCTGCAAACATATTCATTGCTACGTACGATACCAAGTGCTGCAAAAATATTTATTGCTGCGTACGATACCAAGTGCTGCAAACATATTCATTGCTACATACGATACCAAGTGCTGCAAACATATTCATTTCTACATACGATACCAAGTGCTGCAAACATATTCATTGCTACATACGATACCAAGTGCTGCAAACATATTCATTGCTACATACGATACCAAGTGCTGCAAACATATTCATTGCTA
>JAULBZ010009334.1:0-10081 GCA_032360805.1 Neoturris breviconis | reverse complement strand
TTTTCAGCCAACTTGGCTGAAAATATTCTGAAAAATCTCTCCTCCACAGCGATGACCGGCTGTTATTTCGAGCCCTAAGATTGTATGTTTAATTAAATAGTTGTCTCTTAGAATTAGGAGAAACTTTTTAGAGTTCAAAAGTGGCCCTCCAAAAGATAACATAAACCGTCCTTAGGAATTATCAATTAAAAACGTTAGGATAAACCTTTACAGGAAGTAATGAAATAAATATTTAAAAACAAAAAAAATATGCATCTGCTACTACATCCGTTATCTATACAAATATAATACTCTGTTGTTTCAATCTTTAATAATGAAGAGGAAGTAGGTAAAAATCATTAACAAACTATGCCTGCATTGCTCAAAAATCCCTCCTCTGCAGTGAGTAATCTTATATCATCCAATGTCACAAAGATTGAATGTCCTCCCTCTTATTAAAAGTCTTTAAAAGAGAGTTCCCAATGGGCAAAAACTTGTTCAAAGTTAGCAGTAAAGATGCTAGAACAATGTCTTCAACCTTGTTCTAGCATCTTTACTGCGGACTTTGAACAAGTTTTTGTCCATCGAGATTAGAACCAGTGCTTGAAAAAATAACAAATAATCACTGTGGAGGTGTATGACTTTGTAAACAAATGTATTCCCTTTTATTATTTGAAGGCCAACCTTCTTGATCATTTACTCTATATCACTCATACTCTTAAAATAGAAGAATAAAATAGGCTATAATCCATAGCCTGAAATCATAAAGTAACAAGTATGTATTTATACATTAAGCTTGTTTACCAGTGCAAGCCTGAATATAATGACGGACATCACCTATGGAGGAGTGTTCTTTTAGTATAGTGTCCAACAGTTATATTCAGGCTTGCGGTGTTATAAATAAATAAATTTCAATATATGTGTCCAATGCTCAAAACAAGAGTAAACAATCACTTAATCAATTAAGTGTAAACATGTACTTTGTGGTGGATTCAAAGTAGTAGGGTGTTATGTCAACAAACATGATACTAATTGGTTTCACCGTTACGTTACAATAATATCTAAATAACTTCCATCATCACTGTGGAGGAGAGATTTTTCAGAATATTTTCAGCCAAAACGGCTAAAGATATTTTGGAAAAATCTCTCCTTCACAGTGATGACTGATAGTTATTTTAAATTCAACAATTGAATATAAGTATAAATAATGTCTGTGGTTGAGTACTATATATCGAATTGAAACAAAACGAATCATAAATTTGCTAATGTAAATTTCCGCAGGTACAATAAAATGGACTTATTAACGACTCCTCAAATACTGGTCTTAAACAACTTTCAGGCTTAATAATACTTAGAATATTCTACATGTCTGAGGTCGAAATAAAAGCGAGAAAATAATCACTGTGGAGAGATGATTTTCAGCGTCGCTTCAAGCTATACTGCCTAAAGCTATGCTCAAAAATATCTCCTCCATAGTGATCATTTACTATTATATCGACCACTGCTTGTATATATAGTTTATGACATATAACAGTGTTCGAAATAAGAGTAAATAATCACAGTGGAGGAGGAATTTTTGAGCATTGCTTTAGACTTGTAGCCTGAAGCAATGCTTAAAAATCACTCCTCCACGGTGATTATTTGCTTTTATATATATATATATATTGCTATTGTGCACCCATCCAGGGAGCAAAAACTTGTTCAAAGTCTGCAGTAAAGACACTGGAACAACATTTACAACATTTACAACATACAATACTGCAGGCTTTGAACAAGTTTTTTCCCATTGGGTTATGCTCATGGAAAGAGATGTTTAGTCAGTTACTTATTTAGTTAGTTAGTTAGTAAGTTAGTTTTAGTTAGTTATGCATTTACTAATATAACAATTCGGTTAATAAATGGTCAACATTAGGGATGTACTTGTACCTGTATGTCTAAATTATAGAAAATCCCGCGTATGACTGATCGTTATCATATAATTTGATTTACTAAGATAACATCTCGTTCAAAGGAGTAATCATAGTAAAAGGGTTTGTGATAATGTTTTTACAAAGTATATATAGATAGCATCATTCTGAACAGCATGTAAATACAATAAACTTATATGAATGAATAATTATTAATATATGCTCCAAAGACAAGTGATGTCCGACCGTTATCTCAAGCTCAAATCTATTTCAATCAAAACAACAAAACTAATCTGAAAAACAACAGGTTGAATAACACCGCACAGGCAAAACGACAACAAAAAATGCAAATAGAAAGAATGACATTGCCAGCCTCAAAATAAATGTTGGACATTGCCTGATCTGATATCTCAGTCTCTGCACAAATGTCACATTTTCAGTTAAGAAGACCCTAGGATTTTCAGAACTAAATCGTATGCACGCTGGTGTTCAAATGAATACCAACCAAAATTGAAGACTGATTGGTTTAATTTGTTGTTTATGTTTTCTGAGAGAGAAGCAATGTTAGACATTTGTGCACAGATTGAGCAAAGTGAAAGTCTATATTGTAGGCTAAGTGCTGCAAGCCTCAAAAATCATACCGAAATTATACTGAAGAAACTAATCAATTGCATGTTTTTAAAGATAATTTATAGTGGTTAAAATAAATGTAGCTTTAGCTGTGACGAGATTAGTGTATCAAGTTTTATGCAACTCTATTTCATTTCATAAAATTTGGACAATGCATTAAATTGGCTGAAAATATACTGAAAAATCTCTCCTCCATAGTGATGAGCGACAGTTATTCCAACCCATAAAATAAGAGCAAATAATCACTCTGAATCTGGAGGTGTGATTTTTTTAGTACAGCTTCAGGTTGCTTTACTTTCCAGTGAATATTTGTTTTTATTTGTAACACTGCATTCTAAAGAATGTTAATCCAATAATTAGTATCAACAAAAACATTACACTACAGCGCAAGTAAACATGATTTTGATTAACAGAAGGAAACTTAAGGCATCAATGGAACAGTTTTTTATGAGAGATTATAGATTGATTCAGTAGGAGTCTTTACATCATTTCCATAAAAAAGAATGTCTGATCTAAGGATTAATATAAATGCTCAGAAAGCAAAAACTTATTTGTTTACCAAGTTATTTCTATGCAGGGTAATGCAAATAAGATTATTTTCAATGTCTACTTTTGAAATCTCTAAGTTAGATAAGATAATTGATAAAGTCTAATTTCTTTCAGAAGTTCTATTTTAAACCCTACAGAACAACTCATTCGTTTATATACTGCTTAAACATTAGTGGTCAAAATAAGAGTAAATAATCACTGTGTAGGAGAGATTTTCTTCAGGCTATGGACCTTTTTAAAAACTATACTAAAAAATCTCCTCCACATGTAATATTTAGCAGTTATTTTCAGGTTTGCTCCCTCTACTATTAACAGTGTTAGAAATAAGAGCAAATAATCACTGTGGGGAGCCATAAAGGTCTGTAGCAATGCTGAAAGATTTCTCCGCTACAGTGATTTACCTTATATTTCCAACACTGATTAACTTTTAATTGAAATTATGTACCTTATTCCTCATATTTTTGGGACTCATATTTTCGGCCACTTGATTCTTGTGTCCATTTTTCACCTGTATTTGCCGGTTTATCATCTGTTTTCTGTCTTTAATCCGCAAAAATAACCCCTTTAATTTTCTCACAAAATTTGTGCAAAAATTAAAGGTGCACAAAAATTAAAATGAGTAAGGTATCAGTCTACTGGAAGAACTTACTCAAAACGTTTTTATGGTGGTGCTTAAATTAAGAAAAATAATGCGGAAAAGAGATTTTTGATCATAATCCTGAAATTATACTCAGTGTTTAAAATAAGTAATCACTATAAAGGAGAGATTTTTGAGCATTGCTTCAGGCTTTCTAGTCTGAAGCAATGCTAACAAATCACTCCCCCACAGTTATTATTTGCTCTTAACCCTATAAGACCCGGGCTTTTGGGGGGTCTAATAACCCGGGAGGGTGGAAATTTAGCTAGAACAATTAATTCCATCGTTATATTTGCTAATTATAAATGTTTTATTAACTATTACATAATAAAAAGCCTTTGTAAAGCTTCGTAGACGAAAATAATACTAAATTTAATCAAAAAAAGTACCCCCCCCCCCCCCGGGTAAATAGGGTTAATTCGAACACTAATACTCAAAAATCACTTCTACTATGTGATTGCTACGTTATTTTGCCCACTGCACAATAACTTGTCCAAAGTCTGCAGTAAAGATGCAGCAAAGATGCAGTATAGACACTAGAACAACAAACTGAGATTAATTGTTCTTTTGTTTGAATTATAGAAATAGGACACTTATAATAACTAGTAGCCTGTAGTAGCATTCGAAATAAGATCTGAAATGTTTCCAAAACAGGCTGTTATGTGTTAAAGTTAAGAATGCAGAGTATGCAGCATCATAGTAAGAAATAACAAAAAAAAAAACAATTATAATTTAATGGGCCCTATCATATGTTCGTTAGTTCCATATACTAACTGCTATTAATCAAATACTATGAACTTAATGAGCTCATATACAAGAAGTAAACACTTTAGACCACAATAAACAAGTTTAACGAGCAAATTAATTGATTGCAATATTCGTTGGCCAATAATTTACCATGAAATAAATTTGATTTTTAAAATATGATTGATATTTTAAAAATAATCCTCGAGTCAAAATAAACAGGTCAGTGGTCGAAATAAAAAAATTAAAAATAATAATAAAATAAAATTAAAAATAAAAACATAAATGAAAATAAGCCTATGCAAAAAGTTCTTTGAATGAAAATAAGTGTAGTACTCATTGTGATTGGTCTAAATAAGAGAAAAAATAACTGCTGTGGAGGGGGAAATTTTGAGCTATGCTCAGAAATCACTCCTTCTGGTATTATGTTTATTGGACTATAAACAATCAGAATACTGGGGTGCTCACAATGGTCTTCATAGCCTGAAGCTATGCTAAAAAATTCCACCTCCACAGTGATTATTCGCTTTTATTTCGACCACTAGCTTAGATTACTTCACATAAAATTGATGTTAGATGTCGCATTTAACCAATGAAATAAGAGTAAATAATCACTGCTGAGGGTTTTTTCAAACACTGTTAACAATAAAGCAGATTAAATAAAACATGTTCTTGATATCAATTTTGATACTGTTACTACATAACAGTCATATATTTCATATATCTAACAGCTGCTTGAGAACGTGTTAGAAGAAGTGTTGGTTTTATGTTACAGTACTCAAAGTAAAAGCAAATGAACACAGTGGAGGAGTGACTTTCTAGAATAACTTCAGGCTACAAATTAATTTATACTCAAAAATCACTCAAATAAGTATTTGTTCTTATTTTGGATATTATATTGCAGAGTGGTCAAAATAAGAGTAAATAATCACTGTGGAGAAGGGACTTTCATTTTTTTGTTTAAAATCACTTTTATACAGTGATTATTTGCTCTTATTTCGATCACTGACCATGTTATAAAATCTTCATGTGGTGACAATAATTTAGTGGCATGATATTTGATTCAATTTATGGTTAGGATATAGTAAAACATTTTTAACAACACCTTATTATTAATAAAGTATGTGACATCAAAATAACTATAGCCCTTCAGGAATGTATTTTATTGCAGATAAATTATTTTCAATTATGTAACAGTTACACTGTTGTTTCAGGAAACAGGTTAATTGATGTCATCACTTAAGAAAATTTCCTGTGCAGTAGTTTACAAGCCTCAAGATAACGATTGGACATCACATATGGAAGAGTGTTTTTAGTACTGTAAAAACTATACTCAAAAAACACTCCTCCACAGATGATGTCCAACCCTTTATCTTGAGGCTTGGTTTAAATGTTAAAAACTTTAGAAATTTACAGGGTTATCATTTAAATTATCATGCAGTTCCAAATATGTTTCTTGAAATTCTGATCTTAAAAAAAATCAAAAAAATCTGAAAACACCTGTTGAACCTCACCTGTGTTTCTGCATTACTATAAAGCCAAAAAGTACTAAAAAGCACAGTTAATTTCACTGTTGAAAATAAATTATTGTGTTTGTAAGAATCCTAATGTAGAAAAAAAATTATATTATATATAATCTAACCTATTTGTATGGAATCATAGCTTAGCAATTCATTGAATGGGACGGTTTCTATATATTATATACATGTTTTGTTTGTGTGGATACTGAGAATTAATTTTAAATTAACTTCTAAAGTAAATAATTGCACTTGTATTTATAGTTTCATAACATTATTTTATCACAACAAAGAAAATAACAAATATACTTTCCATAAATAACATAATTCTTTCTTACAGAAAGTGCTTGCATACCTTTGCTAAAAGTGTAAGTCACGCAAAAAATAAATGATATCTGAAGTTTTTTGCAAGAAATAATAGTGGTCCAAAATAAGAACATACATTATAATCAATGTGGAGAAGTGATTGTTGAACATAGTTTCAGGTTATAAAGCCTGAAGTTATGCACAAAAATCGCTTCTCCACCACTGTTAATAATGATTATAATAAAATGTAAACCCAAGACTTAATATAATGTAACTGATGAATATCACCTATGGAGGAGTGTTTTTGAGTACAGTTTTAAGCCACTTAAAAAATCTAACAAATTGGTCCTTTATTGACTGAAAAACTAAGAAAAATGTGGAGACAGACCTAATTAACTTCTTAAATAAAGATTTCATAATTTCCTTTTACTCAATATCTTCAGCATAGATTTTCAGCTTAAAAAGTAAATTTGTTGACAAAGACAAAATTTTAAAAAACAATGCATATACTACATACAAATAAGATTATCTATGTCATAAGAAAGATGGTCTCCTTTGATATATGTTGTGTAAACATAAAACATTTTAGTTTATTTACATTAAACCCTAATGTATCTAAGAAACTTTTAATCTTTACAGGAAGTCATGTAAATTATAATATCATTTATTCTTTTTTTCAAAACAAAGCCTTATTTCTCAAAGGAACAAACTTACAAAGAAAAACTATATAATAATGAGGTGTGATTTTGTGATTTTTGAGCATAATCAAAGTTTCAAATAATTGTTGCTGAAACATTATTAGCGTAATTTCTTCTTGCCTATCCAGTGCAAGTTACAGTATACATACCTTCACAGTGGTTATTTGTTCAGAGGTTGAAATAAGAGCTAATAATCACTGCAGAGGATAGCTTCAGGCTACAAAGCCAGAAGGGGCGATCCTAAAAAATCCTATTATATTTATTCTTATTTCAATCACTGTTTGTCCCTATTTTCTTTGAATGCTGCAAATTTGCAGTTTCTAGAAATACTGACTCAAACACTTATCAATTTTTCCCTGATCTTTTGTTATAAAAAAAATTACAGTACCTACTTAAAATAGTATATAATATACATTTCACGGTAAACACTACATCCAGTAGAAATGTTTGAGGGAAGTTTTGCAACATTTCTTTTTAGCAAAGAAAAGGAACAAAAGAAAGAAAAAAATCTACATACCAGAACATCATCTCTGATAAGTTTCTTCCCAGTTGAGCCAACAAATATATCATCTATATCAATCTGTATATATCGTTTAAGATCATATCCAAGAATTCCATTAGAAAGAGTTGTCAATGCATCAACAAAAATCAATTTATGCAACCAAGTATGACTTATTGGAGTTCCAAAGATAACTTTTCGAATACCATCAAAACTACCCTTATCGTAAATAATAGATATAGCTTTACTGTACGTGTGAGTTACTTCTATTTCTTCCTGAGATAACTCCTGTTCTTCAATGTAGGCTCTCGTACTAGACTTTGTTACATATGCAACTGGTTCGAATGAAGAGTGGTTACTACTGAAAATAGCATGTCGCTTTCCAGGTATATCTCCTGCTAAAGTGTTGCCAGGTTTTATTATTTTAAGAAGAGAGGTTTTGCAAATTTGGAGATTTTTAAGAGACATCACACCACTTTGAATCGATACAGGAAGTGTGCTAAACGAACGAAAGCTCGTTTCTCCTTTAATATGAGTAAGATCAGTTAATATTATAATACCAATATGAAAATCAATGCAATGAGTTTTTAGAATTTTTCTGCTATATGAATCTATTTCTTCATATATGTGCTGACTTGTAAATATTATTAAGTGATATCGATTATTACCTTCTTTATCTTGCAAACGTGGAAAAACTAAAAAATTATCGTCTGGTCGGTTCCACGTAACAAAATCAAAATTTATCTTTAGGGACTGTAATACTACTTTCAATTTTGATTTATTACGTGTAATTTTTTCTGAGTCAGTAAATATAAGAGCAGAGGGAAGTCTTGGAGGTTCAGCAGTGTTGACATTACTCACAACAGTTTCCCCTCCTGTAGATTTACGTTGAACTTCATGATAATTGTTTACTATATTATTGTGAAGTGATACTTTGACTCTATTGCTAATATGTTCCAGATCAGCTTCATATAATATATGGTTTGAAGGGTTTATCCAATGTATATACTGTCCTCCACCAACAATGTATAAGCATGTTAAGAACAATACCACTCCAAGTAAAAATAATATGCATTTCCTTTTTGTTTTTGGATATAAAAAACGAAACACAGCTCCAAAAGATCGAAAATACATCCTCGTATCTCAAAAGTACAACACTTACACTATCAAAATTATCTAACGAGCGTTACCTATGCATTACTTTCCTTATTGACATAATGTTTGACGACACACAAAAAAAATCTTCTCACCGCACACCACTACATTCTGCACTGTCCGTTCCAACAATGACCTAAATTTTGTTTTGAATGCGAATATAGTTTTCTCTATGAGGTGCCGTATTGACAAAAATTGACAAAAATGAAACTACAAATATGCATATGCGCGCACATACGTGGTGAAAAAGTAGCCAGAACTGCCTAGAGTTTTTCTCATGCAGAGAGTGCATGTGCTGCTGTCTGTAAAATACACGCTTATGTACGAACATGGGTGCGAGTAGTGCGCTTGTGAATTAATAGTAAGCAGTGAATTAGTCATCTTCGTTCCACCAGGGCTATTTGCCTTTCTTTGGTAAATCGAATAGTCGATAGCCAAGGATTCCCGTCTCTTGCTTCCTTCCTTCATTTTATTTCTTTACGTTATAACCTGTCGTTTGAGATTTTAGTTTCAAATCTTTAAATTAAAATATCGACATCAACATCAACATCAGTTTATATATTTGTAAACCGAACCTTATTTCTCATTCGTGCTTCGCACTCATTCGCACTCAACTGTTCCCGTTGCGCCACTATTTCCGAATGTCTGCTGCGAAAGACTATTTAATAGTCTAGTATTAATAGAGACTGGAGACTATCATCGCTGGGGTACGAGTATAGTGAACCAATATTTAAAGTTTGCGTGAAGCGTGAGCATAGAACCCACGACCCATGTTTATATTTGTCTATAATACAGAAATGAGTGAGGTAGAAACACTTTAATTGTTTTGAAAATGGCGAGTTGAGTTTTTCAGTTGAGAATATTTAAATAATACAAATAAATGTTTCAAAAGGTTAACGTTATTTGGCTGACTTTTTACACCTTCATACGGTGGTTCTTAAGTGCACAAAAATAATCTTCAATGCGTAGATTTAAAATGTTTGCAAAAATAATCTTATATACAAAAAATTAATTAATACGCGAAAATTAATACGAGCGTAAGTATAGTTTTGAAACAAACTCCTTCCCAGCGCGCGCTTCTTGTCTCATTAATTTTTTTCTCGGGTGTGAGAAAAAAATAAGAGACGAAGCGCTGGGAACGAGTTTGGTTTTGAAAATAAATATAAAACTTGCCTTCATTTACTACTTTAAATCCTATTGTAATTATTTTTCCTGCTCTCATCTCACAATATTATTGTTTCATTTTATGGAAAATTAGAAAAAGAAAATTAAATAGAATATCAAATTCGCAAAGAAACATCTTATACCAACTAGCTCCTAATTATTAGGAACTCCATAATTTTGCAGGTTTTCACGCTTTTTTAATCCTACCTAATTATTATATTCCCCGTTCCATAACTTTTTATGGAACGATGCTGTAGGGCAGAAACTTTCCAAAAACTTTGGTCAAATCGTATTAA
>JAULBZ010009333.1:0-10083 GCA_032360805.1 Neoturris breviconis | reverse complement strand
ATACTCAACTTCACTGTCACTTACGATTTTATGGTCAGCGATACCAAGTAATGAAATTTTATGCTCGTGAAACAAGCAAACGAGTTCTTCTCTTTTATATTGCGTATTTCATTAATTAACACCACAAGTAATACGAAATCTAACTTGATAGGACTTCTAACTAATTGTCTTATATTCAAACTTCTTGTGAGTCACTAGACTATGTTTATAGACCACGATCTGATACCATGAGCTACCATCAGCTCTTTTTTGTGTTGCTTGTCTATTTTTAGCTGATTTTATAGATTTGAAAAAGTTGCATTGGTAACAGCAGGAAGGTAAATTATACGCATACCCAACCCGCGTGGGATGCATTTACTCATTACGACAATATGTTGAGTCTATCTCCTCCCATCTTCAAGTCATAATTAAAATGGGAATATATAATAATATAATCCTTATACGATTTGACATAATCTTATATTCTATTTTCTTATAGTTATAAGAAGGTATTCACATCGTAAATTAGGCTAAGTTCAAGCATATCAGATAGATATCATTTTGGAATGAATTACTGTACATAATGAATAGGCTCGGAGTTCACACCGTTTCTCATCTATCCAATATACTCAGTGGCATGATTTTGTTTCGCTTGTTGTAGTGAAATGGAATCATTCCGGCTTTCTTAAAACGGAATGGGTGGTAAGTGTGAATATAGTTTTGATAATGGATGGAGTTAGGCTTAAAAGTTTGTTGGAGCTAAATGAATGTGTCGTTGAACCTGAAATTCTTAATTCTTAATTAGGGAAAAGATGTATTGATATAATGGTTGATATCGACTATGCCGTGCCAAAAGAAGACATTTTATTGATAGAAATTGACGTTACATATCATATGACGTCACTTTCAACCAATGGAATTTCTTCATTATAGTGAATTTTCACATGGTGGAAACCAATTTTAAATAAGAAAAATATATTTACCCGTACCGAATATAATCCCTGCAACTAAAAACAGCATCCAACAAATTTTGAGATTAATACTAGTAACCAGTAAAGATTCTCAAACAGCGACAACTGAATTAGATTCAAACAAACTCGGTTTAAATAGTCGCAAATAAATTATTTTATTTATTGATTTATTCTTTAATTTCTGTAACCATAGTTACAGGTAAATAGTTGAGAATATTTTGTCACTACCTTTTTTTACTTGTTTATTTATCTCATACATTTATCTCATACTGTGTATTTACGTCACTTGGGTTATAGTACTATTTATATTTGGGCTCACTATGGATGAACTAAAATAGAAAATCATTTTATCGGCAACTACGCGTTACGTTAGTGTTGCGTGTGACCATTGGGTGACCACAGAGTTTAATTCTAATCAGTATTTATACAAAGTTAAATTGTGCGGTGAAAGAATCAGTATTTCTACTGAGTTAAACTGTGCAGTGAAAGAATCAGTATTTATACTAAGTTAAATTTGCGGTGTGAGATATTGACAGCATAACTTCCTTGTCTGCTTGATTATAAAATAAACCGTAATAAGCGGAGAAATAATCCATTGACAACGAAAAAAACTTTAAATGTACCCTAGACTTAGATGTGAAGATAATGATGCATAATCACTTGAAATTACCAGCAACGATACCACACGCGATAATACTTTTATTCTACTAATCTATTACAAAATTGCTAAGAAATAAATACACAAATATGCATATACACAAATATGTATATATACTTGCTTGAAAAGAATTTTCTGAATTCCTTCCTTTCAAATTAAGTTTCCTTGAAGTACAAAAACTTTGATTTCGAATATCACTCCTGGAGAATTCACTTTCACCAATGAATTTCTTGTGAGAAAAATAATTTTCTTATTGTAAACATAAAACTATGTGATTGCAAGAAAGAACAAGTAACATCAAACAACATAAATACATCGGAATACTTTATATCAAAGAAAGATACTTGCTTATATTTATTCATATACGTTAAGGTTGATTTCCACGAGGCGCAAAATTCGCAGTTAAAGCCGAAGAAGACATTTCACTGGTAGAAACTGACGTCACACCATGTATTACCAATATATAGATGGTTCTTTTGGCTTTTATGAAAAATTATCGGCCTAATGGAAATCTACCTTTATGCTTATGCTTTTTTTCATCAAGTATTAAATTTTTGAAGCCCATTTGAAAGCTTTTGAAAATTAGAGTTGGTCCAATTTTTTGCGCCAATTTTTCGAATATTTCAAATCTATCCTTTTTTTCTATTTTTAACCATATTAATGGTCAAGATCTTAATTGCTTAAGAAAATAATTAAAGCCGTTTTCCATTAGCGTAGGATCCCGCGCGGAATCCAAATGAAGACATTCCATTTGTAGAAATTGACGTATGACGTCAATTTCTACCAATGGAATGTCTTCATTTGGATTCGGCGCGAAATTTTACGTTAATGGAAAACGGTCTTTACATATACAGTGTGGTACAAATATAGGTTATATATGATGTTACCCGGAAGAATAAAAATCGTACGACTAAAAATATTTGTTAAAGTAACAACGGAAATCATTTTATTTCGACATTCCAACAAAAAAATGGATTTCGTGGGAACCAGGATAGAAACAGGAATACGTTAAAAAAGGTAAGCGGAAACAGAAAAATGTATTTTTATAGCTGACTACAGAATTTCTGTTTATTTTCGTTGTCCTGATAACTTGTGATAACATTAGAGTTATATATTCAGGTACCATTAGAGTTATATATTTAAAAGTTTTTATTTCTGAAAGTTGTTATTTATAGACGAGACTATCGAGGGTGAAATTAAAATATTTACTTACAGTGTGAAAGACTACGAAAGACGACCACCTACTTTCTTGCATATATCGCAATGCACACTCCATATATGGGATTATACAGGATCGTATTCGGTAGACTAACACGCTGTGATTTTCGATACGATTATTAGCACGTATTGATTGTAACGCCTCTTCATTAACAATTAAACAATGCGTTACATTTGATTCAATTTGTAAAAAAAAGTTACTTTTCTGGATTTTAAGATGAATTTCGTTAATCTGCAATGGAAGGCGATATGTCCAAAACTTGCTAATGATTGATTCCCAGTAGACAAAACCTTGTTCAAAGTCCGCAGTACATCCGTCGTTTAAGCATATTTATTGCATACTTTGAACTAGATTTTGCTGATGTTTTCCATTAAAACTTGGTTTTCTGTGATTTATAGCTAATTAGGCAATCTTTCAAAATATATTAAATTAATGTTGTTTTAAATTGAACTCGCTTTCTGCATAATTATGAATCTAGGTCTCCTAAATTGCTTTCCAAAAATATATATTTGATTGGTATAATTCCACCAATCAAATATATATTTTTGGAAAGAAAATTAGGAGGCCTTTATTCATCCAAAATTTCATGATCTTAGCATTATCAGATCTAAAGATAAGGTAAGGGTTTCCCTACCCCCTACCCCTGTTAAACTATGGAAATACAGATACCCCGGTAAAACTAGGGTTAACGAAGAATGTTTTTCTCAATGTGGTAGCATACCAGATATGTTCATTTATACCATACCATATACCAATAAGGACTATGTCAACTTAAGAAAATCTTTATATGATGACACCCAAGCAGTCAAACAAAATGATATACTTTCAGCGATATTAGTATATTTGTCCTTACATCAATAATTCATAACACGGCAGAAGCATAGTGGTTATTCCATTAGAGGCTAAATTTTCGCGACATTGATGTTGTCATTGAGAACAATAACAATCTTTAGATTTTCAATAACATCTTTAGCATCATATGCCAAAGAAATTGATAAACTTGAAGAAACTGATAATGACCCAAGTGGGCAAAAACCTTTCCAATGTTCGCAGTAAAGACGCTAGAACAACGTTGAAAACGAAGATATCATTCCTAAAAAAACGTGTTCTAAGCTTTCCAATGTGGACTTATTCGAAGTAGTAAAGGTGCTAGAACAACGTTGAAATCGTTGTGCTAGTGTCTTCACTGCGGACTTTGAACAGATGTTTGCCCCCTGGGCTGTTAATCGTTTCAAGTGGGGAAGCTGCAACTCTATTATGGCAGAACTGGGCGGCTAGAATATTCAAGAATATTTCCTTTATCTAGTTAGGGACTTAAATCTCAAAGTAATTCAACTAACCACACAATTTTGACTTATAAATAAAGAAGGACACGACTATAATTGCAGATTTCTTACAAAGAAAAGTCTTAATACTTCCCGTTAATGTTAATTGAATAATCAAATCAATCCTTGATACTGCTTTAAAACGATTTATAAATATTCATATTCAGATCAGTTGACCGCAGAAACTACTTGTGTATTCAATATATATATGTATTCAATCCGGAATTTCATGTCGTGTATTTTTAGCTTGATTTATTAGCACATATATAATACATGTTTTTATTTATATCACTGAAGTAGCTATACAGATTATAGAAATTAACATTTGAATGCAATTTCATATTTGAACATTTTGTTATCTTTATAAATCATTTGATTTGACTCTATTAAGGTTGATTTACATTAGGCGGAAACTTCCGTACGTAAAAGAAGACATTGGTAGAAATTGACCTCACACGTAGAGGTAGACATTCCATTGGCAGAAAAGATTCTAGTTTTGTCATAAAAATGAACCATAACTTGATTATTACAACATTACAGAAAAGGACGGATATGCTTGAATTTAAGGCGCAGAAAAAAGGCGCAGAATAAAACTGTCAGGTTCGTGAAGTTGTAATTCGATACTAAGGAAACTTTTTAAAACTTTTCTATATATGGGCCGTATATAGAGTAACATTATTTTAAAAGTAATATTATTTGATACTGTGTTTTTACTACCAACTTCCATTACAGTTTCTACCTATTAATAAATCTAATACTAACTGTTTTGTTATTGTGATCTTGAAATACAAGCCCTAGGTCAATATACAGACGTGGCAAGCTCAACCTGAATTATTGATCTCGGAGTTGTACTTTTTGGTACAGCATAACATAATATTTAGTATTAACCCTTCATCAGTTTGGTGTGAACCCCCTAAATTTTTAAATTTTGCTGTGAAATTAAAATAACAAAAAGTATTATTCAGGAGGTTATTTCTTACATGCTTTAAAAATCTGCACCATACTTTTGTAACGTTTTGCCCCCTGAATCTTCTAATACCTTCCCATGAATTAACAAATTTCCGGAGGTACCAACGAAGGGTAAAGTATTGTTATTTAGAAATATCATAAAAATGTCATTACCTGCTATCGTTAACTTATAAAGGTGGGTTTGTAAGCACAGGTTGCTTTTAAGTTGGGAATATCATTCTAGGCAACAGAGCGAGATCGTTGGACAAAAAAAGAAAAACCGCGTGTTAAAAATATTTTGTATACGGCGGATTGTCTACCAAACATGGTGACTCGTGACAAATAATTCAGAGCCTGCGTTAAATCACCTAAACGTAAATATGTTGACAAACGCACGTCCGATTAATTGGATTTTTAACAAGATTGACAATTTTCTTTGTGCATTTATTCTGTTGCTATATCAGTCTTTCATAATAAACAAGTTATTATTAGGCAAAAACTGGTTCAAAGTCCGCAGTAAAGACGCTAAAACAGCGTCGTTCTGCGATGTTCTAGGGTCTTTACTGTTCACTTTAAACCAGTTTTTGCCCACCGAGTGTATTTACCCCTATAAATGTGGAATATATATTTAAATTCTCCACAGACACGACCAGATTATTGGCCGTGATTTGAACTATTTTTAACTTTCAGTTCCATTGTCCATATAAACGACTTTTTTAAGATTTTTGCTAATAGCCAAATATTCCTTCGAGCGTATTTTTTAACTTAGAACGGTTTAAATAAAATACATGCATAATATATATCTCTTGATATAACAGGGCATAACTCCAGAATTGCTTGTTTATATCGAACAATCAATATAGTTTCAGCTGTTAAAAAATCCAGCTGTTTTTCGTGTAGAACGTATTTTTTTTCAAGTTTGAAATAATGATGCAATTATTTATTGATGGTCATAATAAGTGAGAATAGTCAACAAACATGGTTGTTCTATTAAACATGGGAGATTTCATAAATTTTGTCAAACCAAGATAACCTCGTTATCAATAACCATGTTTTTTGTTTTCAATCCACTATGGAAACGAGTTTTTATCAATGACAAAGTATTTCTTCAAGAGAATTTTTAGCTTAGAATGTGGTTTATTTCGAGTAACAAACATGTATAAAACATTTTTCTATTTATATATATTTCAAGGAACGTACTAGCATATCGGACGGACCATCGACAGTTTCTATAGCAGTTAAAATTACAAACATTCGTTTTTCCTAAATAAATGTTCTGTCCAAACTTTAATAGAAGTGGAGTTTATATCATGATATTATGACACTATCATGGTTAGATCCCAGTGGGAAACAACTTGAAACTTGTTGAAACTTGTTGAAACTTGTTGAAACTTGTTGTACTAGCATCGTTACTACGGACTTTGAACAAGCTGTTGCATACTAGGATTAGCAATGTTTGAGACGAATCAAATATACTAGTTTAAACATTTCTTAGAAAATGGCTTTCTGATATTCTAAATCTTGTCATAACCAATCCCCTAAATTAAAAGGCTCATCAGCTGTTGATCATCAGTCTATGATAGCAAAAAAGCAACAAAAAATGCTGTTGTCCTTGTATTAATGGAGATTATCGTGGCGGTTGGGGGATTGGGAATAAAACGATTGATTCCAATGTAGCAAAACAGAGCTTTACTCTTTCCTCATCAATATTATAACTAACGGTAAGCCTGCTGCAAAAAATAGCAGCAAAGTTGTTGAAACGCCTAACGTCTGCCAAGTTGAAAAAGACCCAAAACGGATAAGAGACAAAGGCGGGACCAATTTTTTCACTCATTTTATTATTGATGGTGATTCTGCATTAAAATGCCAAATTTTGGCCAACAAAAATTTAGTCAAGGGTTTATGGTTCAAGATCCCTCAAAAAAAAAAAAAAATAGGATGCGACCAACATGCTGCGTAAATTTCACATTTTTTTCCCCATGATTTAACCCAATGGATTTCCAACAAATGTGCCAAATTTCATGAAAAACGGGCCTGCGGTTTTTAAGGAGTGTACGGACACACAGAGAGATTGAAATCCGAACATTCTTATTAACATAGGTAGCTTTAAACTCTCGTAATTTGTGGGAATCAATCAAATGTTCAGTATGCATTGTGTATTTGTAGTATGAATAGAAAGCATCTCAGATGAAGTATACTCGAAAAGAAAATTAATAATAAGTTTATTCTATTAATGGTACCGTGTGGAAATTTAATTTTTACGTTATTTTTCCGGGGGCACCTTAATTCTGAACAAGGGGTAATTTTCTGGAAAATATAAAATTTTGTTGAAATGACTTCTGATGTTGTTAGGCTAACAGGTATATGTTAATTATGGAAATATCAAATGAAATAAACAGAAGTATTGAAAAATCCAGACCAGATTTTATATTTTACAGACCAGATTGCACATTTTACATTTTACAAAAATTACTGTTCCTGATGACATCAAAGGAGTTACTAATGACGTCATCAACTCAAAAACATTCATGGCAAAGTGTTTATATTGAGTCTTTCTATAAGTGTACCAAGTTTCACGCCATAGGTATTAGTAATTCGAAAATAAAAGAGCACAGACACTTTACAATATTTTACACTATTCATGCCATTAGTATTAGTGGTTTGGAAATAAATGACACAGTATTGAAGACGTCATAGCAGGTATCAGTGACGTCATCAAGGCAAATTATTTTGGTCAAAGTGTTTGTATTGAGTTGTTCTATAAGTCCACCAAGTTTCATTTCATAAGCATTAGCAGTTCGAAATAAATGGCCGCAGGCACTTTATGCTGTCTAGGAACATTTTTCTTTCGTTATTTATTTATTTTTTGGTAGAGTGCAAATTAAAATTGTAATTAAAATGCGACTTTATTAGCCATCAAAACCTGAAAACAGAATAAAAATATTTTTTCAATTAAATATTATAATCAATCGGTTAATTTCGAAGTGGCGAAAATATACCGCGAAAAGCCAAAAGAAAGGATTCTATTGGTAGAAATCGTCTAGTGAAAATCAGTTAATTGGATAATCTTGCAAAATAAATAATTTCAAATATTTGCTAACTTCAGCAAAGATATCACGTGAGTGACTAACATTTTATTATATTCTAAAAGTGTTTATACAAAACAATGTACCTACAAAGTTTCATCTACGAAGTTTTCATCACGTTATCGGTAGATCAGATTATATGGATTCTTCTTGCCTCCACTGGGTATATAACTCCCCAAATGCCGGCGCTAGAGGGTTAACCCAAATAAGACTAAGGCGGGAGCGGGTGAGCGTCTCGACTAAGAGTATTTCATGTGTATTTCATCGTGTATTGTGTGCATTTAAATACCTTGAAACACTAAAAAGTATTTCACGCGCAAGAAAATTCTAAACATCGATGTTTAGAATTTTCTTGTTTCGTGAAATACCTTCAAAGGATACCGACACGGGCGACTAAATTATGCTGATTTTTTTTTTAAAGAATAATAAGTAAAGCTATTTAACTCTATCAACTTGATGATTTTTCATTTAATTGTATTTCACATCTTTTTGCCAAATTTCTAAGCTATACCTAACGAGAAAGTTGAGATAAAGGTATATTCTGAAACCACATAGAGCAAAATTTATATTATCAAAGTTCACTGTTTCTTTACAAAATTATGAATAACTTAAATTAACTTTGCTCAAGTTTTGTCACAATCTAATTTTCCCGATTTCTCTGAATTTTTAAATTTCGGATTTATGTTCGGTTTTCGTGGATAATTGACCCTCTTTCCGATTAAATTTCAGAATTAACTCGTAAAGTATGCTACGAAGGCAACGATTAGATCGCAATATCATCCGCGAAGAGAACTGAATAATATTGTCTAGAACATTTTATATTTCAAAATTCAATGAAACTAAGCAATTCTGTGATCAAATCCTAAACGGGAATAACTTCAGTATGAATAACGCAACTTATTGAGACTCAAATCATGATTCGAATTCTTTCTACAATCCTGGACATCAAATATTTTACAAATTTTGACAAACAATACGCGCCACAAGTAAAACAAAACTGTTGAAAGCAACCACGAGAAGTATCTGGTGATTTATCTCAGAGATTTATCGCGGAGACTTACGGAATTAAGATCTTAGAAGTTTCCCAAAACTCGACAAATTATGTTGTTCACAGCAGCCTAGTACCAAGGCTTTTGAAACAAATATGAATTTTCGTGCCATTCGCCTTGCTAATCAAAATTTTAGACTTTTTCTTCAAGTTGAAAGAATCAAATTTATATTCTCGTTTTATTTTGTGGGAAAATTTTGCCTTGTTTTGGTGAAAGTCTTTTAAAAACCGTAAGCTATGCTAAAAATACGAAAAAGGAACTGCTTCAATTGTATTTTGAACAATACATTTTGAAAAAATGTTGAATTCGAAAAACGTATAATGATGCCATCAAAAAGTCCTGACATAAGCAAAGAAAATAACTATTTCAAACTATTTCTTTGGTGATGGACCATAATCGTACCAAGCCTCATGAAGTTAACACTAGCCGTTCAAAAGTTATCAAGGGGAAGGGAGCGAAACCCGCCCTCCCTAGTTTTCTTTGGCACAGAAAGCACAGTCCTATTAGGGCTAAGGTTATAAATAACAAAAAATGAAATAACAAAATACCGTATTTACAGTAATCGAAATAACGCCGAGATGCTTATTTCATTTTTGCTATTGTTAATACAAAAATTGATGAATAGAAAGTCACGAAAAAAGTGAAAACACAGTTTAACCTTTAGATCAAGTTACAGTTTAAATCAACATGCTGGACTTCTATATTTGCAAGATTGAGATTGATTTTCCTTCACTACAAGAATGGAATTGTGATTTTAGTGGTACTTATAACTTATACTCTGCAGTATCGAACAAACGGGGAAGAGAGGGGGGGGGGGGGTGGTGGGCGAAGGGGGACGCTTATTCCAC
>JAULBZ010009332.1:0-10084 GCA_032360805.1 Neoturris breviconis | reverse complement strand
CCTACAATTAGGCACAGAAGAGTAGTGCCATACAAGTTTTCGTGACTAGCATTTGTGGTCTGTGATATCCGTCCCCTCCCTCCAGAGGGTTAAGATTTTTGTAGTTATAGGGAAAAACGTATCAATGAGCTTATATTCGTCATTTTACAGTACTGGTACTTTACTTGCTAAAGTAACCCATTGCGACTACATACTCCCCGCCCTAACTCGAGGTGGGTACGCGAAGAAGTAGACTGCAAAAATTGAGTATTGTATTGTATTCTCAAATTAGGAAGATTTAATAAGCCTTGAGATAGCGGTCGGATATCACTTGTGGATGGGTGTTTTTGAGCACAGTTTTCAACTTCAAAGCAAAACTATTAAAAAAAACACTCCTCCACAGGTGATATCCGGCAGTTAGACTTGAAAGAATAGAGTTTGTCAAGGGAACTTTCGTGTTATACAGTTATGTTGTGTTACGCATTTTATATATTTTACAGTAGGGATATTTTGTAGGTTTATACGTATTTGTACTAGTTTTCCATGTTATTATGGTAGCAATCAGTTCTTATAACCCTTAGTTTTTCTTTCAAACCAACAATAGCCTACGATACAGACTTTCACTTGTTGCTCAGTTTGTAAACAAACGTCATTACTCTATGTGAACCTCTCGCTTATTATACCAATCAGCTTTGTTGATTCCGTCGGTATACGCTTGAACCCGGAAATCCTGGAGGTCAAGGCCTATAAACCTTTTTTTTTTATTTCGTTCGTACTAGTTTTTCGCGAATTTAAAAAAGTTTCGAAAGAAACAGTATAGTTAATTTGTTGAGAAATTGTGGTGTGTTTGCAAGATTACCATGGCAACATTGACAGGAGATTACTATTAGATTATGTTTATGAGATTGCAGCTTGCAAAAGTTGTTTTTGCTATAGTGATAATCGATATTATTTCTGATAAGGTACTATTAGATAAGACCACATGCTATTCAAAAGAATTGCAGATATTGTTTGATTACATGCTTCAAATATTTAATGTTCACAGTGCCAAAGACTACCGAGTCCGGCCCGTATATGCAAAGAGAGTGCTCAAAGTCTGCAGTAAAGGCATTAGAACAACGTCTTCCACGTTGTTTTAGCGTCTTTACTGCGAACTTTGAGTAAGTTTTTACCCACTAGGTAGGCTTTCACTCTGGTTAGTGTCAATCATCGCTAGTCATTATTTTATAATGAACCATTCTGGTTTCTTACTCGACAAAAGGTCTCTCCGTATGATAACTTTATACAACAAGCACGGAGCGAATTCACCGAGTACGAATAGATCTTTTTATAAAACGAGGCGTTCGTTGTTCGAAGTAGCACTTTTTACAATGCAATAACTTATTTTTTGTGCAGTGACTATTGTTACGTCTATTTTCAAAGAATTTATATTTTCAGATGTTAAAAATAACAACACAACCAGCACGCACGCACGCATATTCCTATGTGCACACGGCGTCAATGTCAAAAAGTTCAACCGACGTTGCCGTGCCTGCTGGACGAATTTCTCTATGGATTTTTTAAATCAAGATATTTTATGCTCAGATCATTATCACAGCGTTAAAAACGACCGAACATGGTCCCGTATTTGGAATGTTTATCTCCATATATGGCAATACACAGTCTGAATACAAAAATATAGGGGACCGTATCGCGCTGTGATTATCGTAATCGCGGGACTTTCCACATAATAGAAGTCGACATTTACTATTATATGGCGGTCAAGAATTATTGAGTATCTATGTGTTGGGAAATGAAACATCGTCTTTATACTATCTCACAAACTCTTAGCAATAACTTGATTTTTAGCATCCCGCATTTGTGTAGAACTATCACAATCCCTTAGCCACCAATGCCATGTTGTTGTTGGCACAGAATGAAATAGATCTTTTCACAGATTTTGTGCAGTGACGTGAAAATGCCTATACGCTTCAGCATATCCGCATATATTTGGGGGAAAATAAGGCATAAACTTATTTATACTACCAGTTACTACTGTGCTAATAAATGTTACATACAAGTCACACATATATACAAATCACATGGACACACATATATACAATTCACATGGACGCAGTATGGTCAAACCAATAATAACGCCATTTGACTATTGTGTGCCCACGTTGAAGGATATTTATAGAAATATTTTAAAGATTATCCAATCAGAGGTCGAAATAACGATGAATAAATATATATACAACATCTCCGATGAAGGATGTCCTTGTAATGCATAGACCCTATATGGAGTTTTACGACTGTATTTGGTAAATCACGCCGTGAATGGAATGTAGTTTTTCCAGTGGGAAGTCAAGATGACGTCCGATGTCTTGTGGGATACTTGGTGGATTATAGCATCGTCTCAGATGTAATCGCATTGTATTTGTTCAAAATAATGCTCTGAACCATTTTTAGTGATACTTTCTGATTTCTCTCTCCTGATTTTTTGTACTTCACTGCATTGAGATTCAAACATAATCGGACTAGGGATGTCTTGAAAAAGAGCGCATTGTAGCGAGTTATTACAAGCACGGTTCATGAGTAACTCATCCTGATCATTTCCAAATAATTGCTTTTGTTCAGTACTATATTGGTTATTGATGACCAATGCATTTGCTTTATGTATAGAGTAATGTTGATAACAAAGGATTTGTTTTGGGTGAGGTATTCCTGCAAAGTCGCCTTTCTGGAATTCGTTTTGACATTCAACACATCGGAAACAAGCTTGATGATAAACGAATTTATCTTTAAATCGCATCACTTTTTCTGTAGGTTGTATGATGTCATCACACATCGAACATATGCCTGTATTTCCATACAATCTAGAAGGATTTAAGTGGTCGAATTAATTTTTTGCAGATAAGCAATAGATTGGGTTTTTCAATACGAAGAAACCAATCAATTGCAAGATCGTTGACTCGTTACTCTCAAATTTGGATATGATCCCCAATGGGCAATAGTGCAGCGTGTGGAGAGTGATGTGGAAAAGTTGCACTGAATTCAACTCTCTTCGTCGAACGAACGCATGCAGAACGTACAGAGAACCCAATGGACACATGACGTTTTTTTAACGCAAATAAGACATTGGTTTGACATCAGAACGTCAAAATAGCATCTTTTTTACGTTGAAAAAGCGCCATGTGCCGACAGGGAATACTATGTCAACGAGCTTGTAATTGATTGGTTTCTTTGGTACGAATAAACCAATCCAATTGCAAGATCGTTGACTCTACGATGTTTCTTACCTCAAATAATCTATCTTGCATAGCTTATGCCCATCTTTATAGAACATGCATGGTTCACGAAAGCTAAATAATATTTCATTACAACAATCACAAGTTAAACAAGCTTCATGCCATGTCCTACCAAGTGATGTTACTAAATATCGACTTCTGATTCGTTTGCTACAACCAGCGCATTTATTCCATATATGGCATGGTGATGCTCTTTTCTTCTCATTCACAGATTTATTTCCTTTTTCCATCATCTTGCAAATATCTATTTTTTGTAATCCTTTTCTATCGAGCTCTGTCTTCATCGCCTGCAGAATGTTTAACTTGCAACTGCATCTCGCTGCTCGGTTTATATAAGTTGTTAAAAGTAACGTCAGAGTAATACGAATGACGTAATTAAAATGAGTAGAAAAATTACTTTAATCGTTTAGGCGCATTCTATTAAAGTAATTAATATAATGAAAATTAAACCTAAGCTAGTTATCAGTCTTTTTTTCTATTATCTTCATAACTGTGAACACCGAAATAAACTTGCGCAGAGGATTAATACGTTAATCAGATCAAAAATGGTATTTTTTATAGAATTTTAATTGCACTGTTGATAGGGAACATTAGCAACATCGTGTAATCTAATCCAGTATAATAAAAAATAAGATAACGATTCTCCTTACGTGTTGTTCTTAAAGCTGGTATGAACTGTAGTAATACAAAGAACCTCTACGGAAGAGAAGTCATGGGGTATGTTACTGATGTCATAGTTATGCGCAGGCACATAGAGATTGACGTATGATTAGATGTTATTAATAGAACGAGGCTAGGCACAAATAACTGTTTTCCGTCAAACAAAAACAATAGTATAATCGTCTTCCTCGTCAATCTATAATAGCAGTACATTAATAATACTTCAGTAAATACTCATTCATAACAATACTGAACTCGTCAGAAAATGTTCGTTGACGTTTTGCATAAATTATGCAATGTACAAAGCTTTCATAAACAAGAACTATTTGGGTACACGACGTCAACAAAACATTGCGAAGTCGTATTAACGTTGTTTCAACGTTGATCCTACGTCGTGTGCCAGCAGGAAAGGTTCGAGTAAAGTTCACTGATAGAATAACGACGTATGACAATCTTTTTGAATGGAAACATTTTCTATGCACGGATTTTTTTAATAAGCAGTTATAATATGAGCAACCATTAAAGTAGAATTCCACGCCGCGAAAAATTTGCCGGAAAACCAAAGACATTCCAATGGTAAAAATCGACGTCACACATGAGGTCAATTTCTACCAATGGAATGTCTTGTTTTGGCATTCGCGGCGAACTCAAAGTACTAAACAACTTCAGTACTGCCACCCAGCGGACACACGACGTCAGATCAACGTCGAAACAACGTCGCACTGATCCAACGTATAGTATTCAGCAACTTATGTTCTAATTGGTCTTTGGCTCAAACGGATATAAAGTATTTTCGTATCTTAAGATAAAATATATATGTGGAAGATCTCTTTGAGTGTGCAGGAATAATAGTGGACTTAGTCGGATTTGAACCGGCAACATCTGTTTTACGTTCCAACGCTTTGCCAACTGAGCTATTAGTTCGACGGTAAGGCGTGTGAACACCTCGTTATAGCTTTCGCTTATACACACTTAACCCCTACCCTCGGATTTTTTTTAAGATTATATAGGGAAAAATCCTAGATCCGACCTTGTGGTTGGAACCCTCCAAGCTAAATAATATTTCGTTACAGTAATCACAAGGTAAACACGCTTCATGCCATGTCCCACCAAGTGATGTTACTAAATATCGACTACTGATTCGTTTTGCATGTGCAGTAATAATGGTGACAGTAGAAGGGTTCAACATTATAGCGCCTTTACTGTAGACTTTGAACAAGTTAAACGTCAAATCTTTAATTTAATTAAAACAATTCGCGAATATCCGGCCAAAATTGTTTCTTACTTAATTGCTACTCCCCTGTAAGCACGCGACATCGGACTAATGTTACGACGTACCCACTGGGTCCATTCTAACCTCTTTATATTTCTTTCTTTAACTGTGCTATTAAAAATTATTATAAAATAAAACACATGATTATATGGCGGAAAAACTAGCGTCGTAGCTAAATACTTTAGATTAATTAGACATTAATCACTGTTGTTTATGGTTAGATCGAGTAGAAATGATTAATGACGATATTAAGAAAAAATATTTAATATTTAAAATTTAATTCGAAGTTTCCTGCCCAAAATTATATCCTCACTCCATTTTAAGGTGGTAGTTTGGTGTTATTTAACAAAATTGTCAACATTTTAAACTTGGTCCCATTTTATTGCCAATTTAACGTAAATATGTATATCTACTTTGTTCAATGCCGTGATAGCCTTAACTACATTTTTTGTATCATTTCTAACAGTCTACAAGCCATCACATAAATATTTGAGACAAGGTAAAATTCGAGCATAAATTCCGACTTTTCACTGAGATAAAAAGCCTTAAATTTTCAGTAGCAAACCAAAAGACACAATAAATCGAATATGTTCCAAGAGCCTGGGTACTAGTCTATTAGATAAATCTCTAGAGACTTGGCCTGGTCATTTTCCGCCTTTGAAATCTACTTGTGGTGTATATTACTCTCCAAAATTCATGAAATGTCTCATTATTTATGCGTTTGCTTGTAGCGTGTGTTTTTCTAAATGTTGGCGTTTAACTAAAAGTTATAAGTTGAATTTCATATTCGTTTAATTGAAACAACAAAAATCCGCCCATT
Source organism: Neoturris breviconis (assembly GCA_032360805.1). Classification (NCBI taxonomy): domain Eukaryota; kingdom Metazoa; phylum Cnidaria; class Hydrozoa; order Anthoathecata; family Pandeidae; genus Neoturris; species Neoturris breviconis. Next base: position 4,062 of record JAULBZ010009332.1, on the reverse strand, counting down.
TGTCATCTATTTAACGCTTTTTATATATAATAGGCAGAAATTTATTTTCAGATTATGACTTTTAGCTCGGGCGCCCGGGATCACAACAAAAATAAGGCCAAATAAACAAGTATAAGAAATGTTTGTTATCTTATCGTCAAATGCTTCAATTTTAGCGCCTGTTTTGGCTTGTGATTTATTCTGCTTGTGATACTAACATATGGTACATATAGAAAGATAAAGAGTACAAGTTTTAGAAATTAAAAGACTATTGCTTTGATTAACTTGAACTTGTGTTGAATCTTGATCCTAGTCTAGGAAGTAGCTAGCTAGCTGCTATCCTAGACCTAGCTATCTGGAAATACCCAATGTGAACACAATTTAAATATCATCCCAGCAAAGCGTGCTATCCTGCTTCATGTTAGTTATGTTAGCTTCTCGGGCGTTCTTATTAGCGGAAGCATACCACTTTTTAAGTTTCTATTTCCCTGTTATCCCCAACTTTATCCTTTCTTTATCATAAAGACTCTCGTCACAAATATATTCGTACGACTTCAAAACCGTCGTTATAAAATATTCGTATATAGTGATCTTTATGTTAAATTTATATTTGGTTAAAAGCTCTTCCCGTTTTATTACGGCACTCCGATTTCCCGATTATCCCCAATTTCTTTCCCTGATTCTGGATTTAGCCTACTAACGACTAAACTACAACCTTGGACAAAAAAACTGTAGACAAAGTAAAATTTTTGCAAAAAGTCGAATTTTCAACTTGTAGACAAAATCTAAAATTTCGATTAGCAAGACGAATGGCATGAAAATTTGAATTTATTCCAAAAGCCTGGGTACTAGGCTGCTGTGAACAACATAATTCGTCGAGTATGAAAAAACTCTTAAGATTATCAGTTAAAAGTCTTTTAAGTCTACTCGATAAATCTCTAGGGACTTATTGTGGTCGTATTTCGCTTTTTTGTTTTGCTTGTGGCGTGTATTGCTTGTCGAAATTTGTAAAAGTCTCTATCTTAACGTCAAAGATTGTAGTCTATTACCATCTCTTTGCTTAGATCATTTTTTCATTCCATAAATTCCATTAAAGAAGAAACTAACATCTTGTTGTTTATAACGATACCTAAAAAGTACCTAATGCGATCAATGTTAACATGTCCAACAATTGAGTCCACAAATTATTTGAAACCTTCTTATAGCCTGTATTCTTACACATGCAATTAATGGAAAGTATCAAAATCAACCAACAACGCTTTTTCTAGTGGTGCTTATAAAATAGGCGTGTAGTTACCACGGGTAAAATAGGGTGCACGAATGATATTTAACTACTAATCTTATTTAACTAGTATGAATAATTTCAATTAACATACAAGCGATCACAAAAATCATGCACGAGAAATTCTTTTTGTTTAATCACTACAAGTCGTCATCTGAAGCAATACAATTGTCATCCATCATCCACGCCTGACGCAGGAGGATTTGGACGACTTAAAGTGATGAAACTCCCTAAACACCTAAATATATAGTTTGATCGATTTCTTCATAGAAGCCAAATCGTTGATATTCTTCTAGACAGATACTGCTTACGCAAACTTTTGAGAATAATAGCGTGGAACGGAAACCAAACAAACTTACGAAAATTTTCAGCGTCCATATTATGAATACTAACAATGTAAGGCGGAGCTGATGTTCAACATACTGAATGTAACATATTCGCCAGAGCAGTACGAAATAAAAAAAAAAAAAAAAAAATTAGTAAAAAAGTAGAATCTTTTCAGTTTAAAACCGTCATCGGTGTTATAATCTGGATTAATAAACCGAAAAATCTCTACTTTTTTAAATAAAGTTTTATGTGCACTGACAGACTTTCGAATTATGCCTCTTATAATCTTGGTGCATTTTCTAGTGTACACACATAAATGGCATTAACACAGGGTATAGAACAACATAGTTATAAAAGAAAGATGTATTGAAATATTAAAGTGCAAAATATACAAAAGCAATGACAAACGTACTGAAAATATAAATTTTACAAAAACGATCTTAACCCTTTTTCTTATTCTGACTCGACATAGTTTAAATCTTAAGAAATTTGTGGTGGCGCTAAAACTTATTTTTGAATATTTATATCAGCTTTCCAAACAGCACCCTTATACAACAAAACACACCTAACTTTCTCTAAGACTTGACTTTGTGAGGTTTTTTGCACGATTTCCAGAGACTTACTTCCAGAATATGAACCAAATATATCGCTAAACCTATTTTTCCAAAGGGATAATTTCAAGGCACTGCATGAGGGATGTGATGGAATGATGCAAATATAATTATTCGTGTAGAGGGCATTGTTGCCATTTTCAGCCTGCAGTTTTTTTATTTTCACTCCATCCTTACGCCTGATGCAACGTAAATTACTTATATTTTCAAAAGTTATAATTTTGAAAAATGACAAAGTAAGAGTCAATTTTAGGATTAATTATTCTCTTAAATTTACCTTTGAATTATTTGTATTTATTATCATAATTGAATAAACGAAGATCAGGATATATTTGCAATACTGTATGTACGTAAGAAACTCTATGTAAAAGCTCTCGATAACTCCACTTGGATGCATGTAATTTTGAAGGGTTTGATTATGCTATAAAATCTAAAAACGTTAACGAAACTCTCTCAATCCTAGTGAACAAAAAGTTGTTCAAAGTCTGCTGACTTTGAACAAGATTTTGCTGACTGGGACTAATTCAAAATATTAAAAAAAATATATTCCCAAAAACTATAATTAAATCAGAAATTTAATTAATTCATAAAATATATACGTCCAAAAATAGAATAAATACAATCAAATTCTGCCCCTGACATGTGAGCATTAAAACAAAATAAAATAAAAACAAACTTGCATATTTTCTACTTTTATTTCGAGTAGTTAAGGCAAATTTAATAAGGAAATAAGAAGAGTATAAATAGAAGAAAAAAACTTTTGAGTTCCAACAGTAAGCGCCCACCTGAAAGTAGCAAAAATGTTTAATGGTCATTAAAATATCTCCAAGAATAGCCAAGTAAGTGGTACCCAAAAGTTTTTGCTTTTAATATATAAAGTGTCAAATTCAGTAGGTCTCCAGGAGTCAGGTAAAGCAGCAAAGACACACTTTTTAACAATAAAGAACCAACTTTGGAAAATAAGTAAATTGGACCCTGAAAGAAAATGGATTGACTATATAGCTAAGAAACGATTTGACAGGAAAAGCACACAAAATAATTGGTCGAGAAAAAGTTTTATTAAAGAAATGCGTAAAAATGTTGTTTTCTCTTGCAAAAACGTTTTCAGTACCATATAGTAAGTGATCCCTAAACGTAAGTGCAATCAAAATGTAAGTGCGCTTGGCAGCTACTAACTTCGGAAATAAGCTTCATACTTAATATGGGTACTCTATGGTACTACACACCAACTTTTATCATAATCTTTTTGGACCAAAAATAGGACACGGATAAGAAATGAAATTTCCTAAATTATGATACCTAATGTGCAAATAAAAGATTTCAACACTGAATACTATATTACACTAAAAGCAAATCTATGTCTCATTAAATATATCATATGGAAACTTAAAATTTTTAAATAATGAGATATTCTACAATCTTCACATTCAACAATCATGTAAAATAAATATTATTAAAAGAAGCTACTGCGTCAAACATTATATCTATTCCCTAAAGGCTTAAAAATAAATTTTTAATTAAATAATTTCGCGAAAATTTAATTCCGCGGTTGAGAATTCAATTTTAAGTAATTTTCGCGGGAATTTAATTTTAATTTAATTCTTCCTTTAAGGTAATAATAGTAAAGAATAAGGAAAATTAACATATGCGTAGCAAATATATATAGTTCATTGTTATAATAACATAATACTTGTTTCATTTTGTACTAACAAGTATTAAAATCATTATAGGGTGCTATCTATTTCGCGATATTGTACTGCTGCTATTTACTGCTGTTTTAAGTCCGTTTTCTATTAGCGTAAAATTCCGCGCGGAATCCAAATGAAGACATTCCATTGGTAGAAATTGACGTGTGACGTCAAT
>JAULBZ010009331.1:0-10084 GCA_032360805.1 Neoturris breviconis | reverse complement strand
CTGTCAGGCGTTAAGTTAAAATCACCATTTATTATGATGTTACTATAAGTTTGCATATAGAAATCTATACCTTCATTTAGCTGTTCTAAAAAGAACTTAGTTTTAAGACTAGGTGGTTTGTATATGCCCAGAAGTAACCATTTTTGCTTACGTAAGTTTAATTCAATAGGAATAAGCTGAATTTCCTCATTAAAACAGAATTGAGTCAGTTGTCGTGACGGAATATCATTTTTAACATAAACCAGCAGACCACCGCTTCTATCGTGGACGTCTAATCTATAAGGGCGTTTATAGTCTTCTAAAATAAGTTGAGATGTCGGGAAAGAATCGTCAAGTTTGGTTTCTCCTATGGTTAAAACGTCAACTGACCCATCAAGAACATGGTTGAGGTCTCCCAGTTTATTCCATATCGAATTTCTATTAATGTAAGAAATGATTACGTTTCTTGGATGTTGAACTCGTAAATCTTGAATTATATTTCAATGCGTTAGTCTTTCATTATGGATGACAACTTTTTTAAAATTCGTCGCCAGTCGTGCTAAGCCTTTTTAATGACATGCGAATAAACAAATCCTACATAAAGAAACGTTTGATACGATCAAAGTAGGAAATTAAGTTGCAATGGAGATCTATAATTGTAAAAAAAATGGATTCATTATCGAATTTGATTATTGTTGAATGGTTATGTGATAGCTAAACTTAGGAAATCAGTTCGGTTTTTGTTTCGCTCAGGAACTCTAGAGATTTATTATCGAGAATGTGTATATACACATATTACAAGGATATTTTATTTTTGCAGGACATTATCGTTCAAAATTATTCAACGTCCAATTACTTGACAAGATAAATAAGAAATAGTAATAAAATTGAATCCTTTTATCGTTTTTTCTGAGAAGCAAATTGCGAACAACCAAGCAATAAAATAGAAATAAGAAGTTGCCAAAAGATTATATGAACGCCATATTTCTTGAGAAAATTGGTCAATTTTTTCTTCTTTGACATTAATGCTGATTCACTCAGGGAAGTAGCTGATTACATAATTGATATCACCACGTTTAATCTACTTCCCCATAAAATGCTGCCAACAAGAGTAAGCGAAACCAACAACCCACACATGGAGAATAAACAACTGTAACTGTAATAAGTCAATAAATAACTGTTGCTAGAATCTTCCCAAACCTGAACTTTAACTAATTTTTTTGTGGCGATCATGACCTACAAAAACCACAAAAGAATATATGAAAACGAGGTTTTGGAAGTAGAAATTAATGCAATGCAAAAGAAGGTTACTGCATTGCAACAAGTTCTACTTTGAACAGCCAACGCCTCGTTTTTATGTATTGTGAATAGGTCTTAAAAAACTTCGTTTTGATGATCACTGTATGAAAAGTTAAATTTTCGCTTTTGTGGAAATATAAATAAATACAAGGAAAATTCTAATTCCCGCATGTTAACCAATGATGAAAATCCCATATTTTCACAGTGCACGAATAAGTCCGTATTTGGACTGTGTATTACCATATATGACAATATACAGTCCAAATACAGAGAAATGCGTGTCCTTATCCGGTATTCTTTCACGCTGAGGACGTATAATGCAGACTTTACACCATTGCAGAAATATGCAGGAGTATGAAATTTCTTTAATGAGGGATGTTTCAAGGTTCCGCAATAACAATGTTTTATGTAAATATTATATATTCGTTTCTGTCCATACTCAGAGAATGTGCAATGAAATATCATAATTCCACAGTCTGATGCACGGAATTATCATGTATACGCAATTGGTAATAATACGTGGAAATAGCATATTTCCACAATATTCCTAAACTCTATTTATTTTGTGGACACACGTAGTTGACGTTAATATTACGTCAAAACGACGTCGCAATATCGACTTGACGTTGTTTATGCATTGATCCGATGTAATGTGCTTCCAGGATAGCTATGTAGCTACCTCATTCCACAACTTGGTTATGCTGAAGGCAGGTTCTATTTCAGAAACAAATATATTTTAATAGATACGCAATCAAGAAATACAACCTAATATCGTACGACGTCTTTTTGAATACAAATTGTGTTCAATTAACATGCAAAAGAAATATACCATCGCATATAACGTCTAATTTAATCTACGTGGAAATAACATCAGATTTGAAAGTTTGATTGGCCTCTATTATGTACAACTAGAGTGAAGCAATTTTAATTGTATGCGTAAAGTTTTGTTGTTCGGTCTCTTTCCTCTACGTTGTGAAGGGTGGGATTTTTTCAAGCCGATTCGGCTTCTTATGCTTTTTCATATTTATAGAGGGGTAAATAATTGCAAAATTTATTCATTTTTTCTTTCTGATATTCATAACATAACCCCCGTTACATGTTAACTTTAAAAGATTATCTACATGGCGATATTTAGATTTTAAACCTAGGCGTTGGCTGCTCAAAGTAGAACTTGATGCAAAGCTATAATTTCCTTTTTTGTGCACTCTATCAATTGGTTATGACTACCATAAAAGGGTTAATCAAAATAATGAAGGAAGTATAAATATTCTGCACGTAACATTATGCCCGTGTAAAAGGAAGCAATTAAACAACCTTATGTGTAGAGGTTTATATAATATAGGAAGCATAACGAAGTGCTTATACAATTTGCATGCGTGCCGGAAGATAAGGAATAAATCTTTTTATGTTGGAAAGACAATTATTGCAACGAAACTTGCGTTCTAAAGAAGTTACATTTAATTTAAAATCTGTGCGACAAAATTATTTATTTAAGAAAGCAGCGCTCTGAAAAAATTACCTTCTTTAAGTAGTTTTAAGTCTGACATAAAAAAATGGACACCAAATAACTGCCCTTGTAGGCTATGTAAAGAATACGTTCATGGATTAGGTTATATTAATTCATGTTGAAACAATATAGGTATATGTAGCGGAATTATTTATATCATATAGTAAAAAGTTTATCATTTTTATTTAATTTATGTTTTATGGGTGTAAATAGTTAACTTTATAGTTTGACTACTGTATCTTTACCCATGTAAAATAAAGTGTTAACAATAATAATAATAAACAGAGCATTTAAACAGGGTATTCTTAAGGTATTTTCCTGCATTTTCAAACCCTTGTATCTTAGTAAGTAAACTGCTCTCCCTCTATTGCTTTTTAAAAGTGCTAAACAAATGTATGAGACATACAATTAAAAATCGGAAGTTCAATAAAAGTATTTCTCATAAATGGATTAATTTTCTAAACACTAACACTTTATATTGTTTGCTTCAAATACATGGGGAAATAGTCACTTACAGACTCTCAAGAACCACATACTCAGATTAGTTTGATCAGAAATTATTCACCGAGTAAAAGTAATTGCTACAGTATCTGACAATGCTTGCCATTGTTTTTAACTATTTTTTGAGAATTTTGTAAGAAATGTATTTGTTTGATTTAACCTTTCGATAGTATGGTGGGTTACCCCCGGAAATTTGTCAATTCATAGGAAGGTATTAGAAGATTGAGAGGGCAAAAAGTCAAAAAATTATAATACAGATTTTTATAATATGTAAGAAAATAACCTCTTGGATAATAATTTTTGTTATGTTACTTTCTCAGCAAAATTTAAAAATGCAGGGGTTCCACTCCATACTAATGAACGGTTAATAGTAATTTGTTTTCAAGTAATTCCAAATATGGAGTCATTAAAGATAGTCATAGCATTTTGTTTCTATTAAAAAGTGAAAAATGCAACCAAGCACGAACATTCTCATCATAATTAGGATGCAATGATTAAGGCTTGAAGAGTCACTCACTAACTGGAGCTATATGTTTCTTAGCTGGCTACTTCCTTAAAATAACGTATTTTTTCGCTGATTCACTGTATGTGTAAACAGAAAGTTTCCATGCGGGAGATAAACGATATCTGATGCGATACAGAATTTTCTCTACCATAGTTACATTTGTATTGTATCAATTTCACTAATTATAAGGTCAGATCAATCGGATAATGTATAATTATAATGTGGGTTTCATGGAAACAACAACATCCCAAAGTTTTCTTATAAAAAGGGGTCATGGATATGAGAAAGTATACTCGGAAAAAACTCCTATAGAAGAAGCACCAAAGAAGTAACTTACAAGTTGGATAATATATAAGAAAATCAATATGTCTATTTACGCTTTCATCTGTGCTATCGTGGCTATCACTGTTTGTGTAGAAGGTATGCATTCTCTTTTACGAATCATCTCAAAAATAACATTTATTGAGGAAAGTACTGAGTCAATGATCTTGCAATGGATTACCGAAGAAACCAATCCATCGCAAGCTCATTAACACTTCTGCATAGATTCATTTTTATATTATACTCATTGTATATTATATCAATTTATATCTGAAGTTCTATCTTCTAAGAACTGGTCGAAATATGAGAGTAATATAATCACTGTGAACGAAGAATTTACATCTGAAAATCTACGGTCTTAGCAGTGTAAATACATCTGGATTTTACTTGTTTACCAAAAACATTTCGTTAGTTGTCACAGGAACAGTGTAGATTAAGCGAGCCGGGTGATCTTGTATCTTTTAGGTTTTTTAGCAGTTGACTCCTTTTAAGAAACAAATTAGAAACTTAAGTTCCAAAAATGAGAAACTCCAGTTTTCTCTCAAATCGTAACTTTCTGGTTTCTTATACACAAAGTGTACACACTACACTGTATTACACCATCAACATAAGATAATTCGACAACTTGCTACATACATACTTCTATATTCATATTAACTGATTTTTACGTTAGTATTCTCCTGATTGACTGTTTTAGGTGGACGACCAATCACAGTCAGTTCAACTACACACTTACCACTCATACCAATTGACTGTAAGTAAATATTTATGATTGATGTTCGTTTATTATTCTGAAGTTGTTATTATAAGTTCTAAAAACATTTACTAAAGCAGCCTTTACATGGAGCCCTAAATTTGTTTCATTCTAAACGATCTTGCATTTGATTGGTTTCTTCGTACGGAGAAGCCAATCAAATAGAAGATCGTTTAGGCTCAAACTCATTTAGGAGTTCGTGTAAAGGCTGCCTAATTATGCGAGAATGCCATTTTAATAAAACAATAATCCTTCTTTTACACCATTCTAATTTTAACCTACGCCTAATTAATCCTACTAATTAAGCAGGCCTCTTGTTCAAGACGTTTCTCTACTTAGTTAATTATTTGGTGTAACTTTCTACTTTTATCAAGCCTTTCCACTTAACAACTTCTTCTTTATATTTTTACACTAATGGGTCGAGTTTGTGGAACAGTGAGGAGGTAACATAATGTGGAACACTTTCTTACTGGTCAGCCGTATTTGGATTGTTTTTACAGTCATTCTTTACTTATTTATCATATTTTCGCGGGGAAAAATAACAAACATATATTTCATATGTTTTGGTAATGTAACTCCCTTAAATATTAATATGTAACTCCCTGAAATATTAATATTAAAGGAGAAATTCTGCATTTAAATTTAAATATCATGAGGTTATAAACCCAGTCAGTGCAACAGGTTGTTATTATTTACTTTATTTTTCAGGTGATTATAAGACAGCCAGTGCAGAAACAACTACCTTTTGTAATGGTAAAACAGACGGTTTATATCGACATCCATCTGAATTAGAATGGATAGTGTATTGCCCAACTGGATTTTGTACCCCTTGCAACGATCGCCGTGAAGGTGTTTTGCAATATCTTAAAAGATGCAACCAATGTGTTTCACCTGCTAATTATGCTGATCCAAGTATACTTTAGTTATTAATTACATTTAGCTGGGAGTCATCTTTTGTATACTGTTCGCAATTTTAGTTTTGTTTCTGTAGACAACTGTAAGCCCAGATAGCATATCCCAGTTGTTTCGGGGATATTCTTACATCGTGTAACAGCTGTAAGGCGAGTGTTATCTACAATCCTGGGACAAAATACTTCAGATAAAATAATTTTTTTGCAAAAAGTCGAAATTTTGACTTAGAGAAAATGTCTGTAATTTTGATTAGCACAACGAAAGGCACAAATATTCGATTTTTTTCCAAACATCTGGATACTACAATCATAAAACATAAATGCAGAAAACAACCTTGATACGTCCTTAGAAGTTTATCTCAGAGATTTATCGAGTAGACTAGGGCTTAGGATCTTAGAATTTTTTGTAAATTCCATAAATTTTCTTGATTCCATCAGCCTAGCACCCAGACAGAAAGTTTAAACTTTTGTTCCGCCCACCTTGCTAGTACAAAGTTAAGGCTTATTGTCAAAGTTAAAATTCCGAATATTTTGCACGAGTTTTCCTTTTTACCAAATATTTATGACCAAGAAACAACGTCAAAGCGACGTCGAGAAGTCATTTTAATGTTATTCCTACGATGTGCCTACGTCGTGTGTTGGCACTTTTCTACTTTTTATTAATTGCTTTTTATTTCTTATTAGATTTCCAATGTTACGAAAACCCTTCTGTTGATGGCCCATGTGAGTATATACTCTATTATCATTATGAAATAAAGAATGACATATAAGCATAAGCTCCACGAGCGGAGGATAAATAAAGCAGAATCATCATACAAAACTGTAGTCTAATAACATCTACTGAGGAGAGTACTGAGCCAATGATCGTACCGAAGAAACCAATCCATGGCAAGATCAGTTACCTAACACACTTCGGCACGGATTCATTTTTGTCGAAATTTGTCAATTTTAGTTGATTTAACTCTAACAGAAAAGTTTGTTTTGGAGTGAAATTATGAGATGGTCTCTTTCCGTTTTCAAATTTTCTAATTTCAAATTTATACGACTCTCCAATGCATGTAACTTTTTGAATGAGCTTGGTTTTACATATGAGAATGATGTAACTGATAATATGTTTTGTATTTTCAGGTGACACCGCACTTATTGTTAACGCATGTCCTAACACATGTTCTGCAGGAGAAACAAGTGTAACATATACTCGATGTCCATTATCTGATTTTGCACAATGTCAATGTGTTTGGGGAGTGAACACATGCCGAAACTGCGCTCCTGGTACACGATGGAATGTAGCAAGTAGTTGTTGCGTGTGAAAAACGATAACGAAAAGTTCAACTTTTCTCGATATTATTTCGGTTTTCGGTTTATTCGGTTCATTCTGATCATTTATTATAAGAATGTAAAGTCTGATTTTCACCAGGAAAAAATTTATACGCGAAAACCAAAGGAAGACATCCTATTGGTAAAAATTGACCTGACCTCAATTGCTACCAATAAGCTGTCTTCTTTTGGCTTTCGCATGCAATTTTTCGTCTGGTAGAAATAAAACTTAAATAACCATTGTAAACACCTACTTCAACTTAACGCCTATTTTTGTATAAACAATGAGGGTTCAATTTGAAACTTTTTATTAACACTAATTTAACGCACAGTGAAAAAAAATGAGTATGTAAATAGCCAGGGCGTTAAAAACAGTCATTTGCGATAGTTTTAATATGAGTTCATAACTTAAAGGCACAAAATCACTTTCATAATTTTTTACCTGTCTACTGAAATCCATTTGTAAGTTTATCTTATTATTAAAATATCCTGAAGGAATATTGGTGAAGATATAAAAGATTGTAGGAAATTAGGTGTTTTTACTGTGTGCCAGCCATCTTGTTTGGCCAAGCATTTTCCATTTTTGCTGAAAAGAATCTCTCACTTAGACACTTCTCTGTATTTTTGGACCCTGAAAATTTCTAGTTCTTCTAGCGATATTTTGCTGAGTTTGAACAGGTTTTTTCCGGCTGCGTAATACCTTCACTGAAGTATACATTCTTTGTACTAACTGTTCCCCAGCCTCACTATGTTAAAACGCCTCTTTTCGATTCCCCTCTCTTTATCATATCCTACAAATGAGATCTAGGCTTTAGGATTTATCTTAATATTTCCTGGATAAACGAGGGGCGGAGAAAATTTAGGGAATAGGTAACATGAATGACACTTCTTACAAACCAATCATTATATCTTGAGGAAACCTGCTTTTAGAATAACGTTGACTTTTTCTGTAGTTTATTTCTTTATTTAAAAGTGTATGGTGTTATGATGTAAATAAAAGTTAAGATTTCATGGATACAATTTGTATTTGTATTGCTTTAGCTAACTTGGTATAGGTCTTTCCCCGAATTTAATTAGCAGAAAGTCACTGAAAGAATTTATGGTAGTTTTTAAACGATTTTAACGCATTCCATCGTTTTGAGAATCGTCAGAAAAAGGTGAATAAAAAATTTCTTCTAAAACATTTTTATCTGCATTTAATAACAATTCATCGGAACCGTTACAAATTAACCCTGCAAGTGCGATGTCGTTCGGACGTTTTTTCGATGTTACATCGTTCCGACGTTGTGTCGTATGCACACAGGAATGTCTTTATGTTGGAGTATGTTGGCGAAAAGTTCAGTTTAGATTGTAATTTAATTCCGATTATCGATTTCAGTAATATTAAATGTAATAAACCTTTTCGTAAAACAATGAAAACGAGGCGTTCGTTACTCAGTAGAATTTGTTACACGCAATAACTTCCTTGTATTTGCCTTGATGACGTATCATAAGTTGACCAATTTTCTTAAGAAATATGGTGTTCATATAATCTTTATGAATTCCTTAAAACAAATAAGATCTTGCCTTTTGGCAACTTCTCATTTCTATTTTATTGCTTGGTTGTTCGCAATTTGCCTCTCAGAAAAGACCTTAAAAGGATTCAATTTTATTACTATTTCTTATTTATCTTGTCAAGTAATTGGACGTTGAATAATAATGTCATAATAATAATGTCATGAAAAATAAAATATCCTTGTAATATGTGTATATACACATTCCCGATAATAAATCTTTAGAGTTCCTGTGCGAAACAAACACCGAACTGATTCCCCAAGTTTAGCTATGACATAACCATTTAACCATAATCAAATTAATTTTGGTTTACGATTATAAATCTCCATTGCAACTTAATTTCCTAATTTAATCGTATCATACTTATCTAGATGTAGGATTTGTTCATTCGAATGTCATTTGTTAATCAAAGTTTGTTTGGTTAATAATGGTTGCTGCATAATAAGAGCATCAGTTGCTACCAGAGGAACTCCAGTTGGTAGAAATCTGTTCAAAGTCCGTAGTTGCTAGAATAACATTGAAATTATTGTTCTATCATCTTTACTGCTGACTTTTAAAAATGTTTGCTATCTGCGACATATGCGTCGAAATTTTCATTACTTTACTCACTAAGTTCTTCAGTGGAATCCAACTTCTGGTAAACCGATATTACTTGCTACTCCCAGAGAGAAACCGACTCTATACAAAGAGATATACACCAACAAAGTTTTCTTGGTAATTATTGTTTGACTGTTTGTTTCTATATGCAAGTATATGATAAGGTGGAAACGTTTGTAAGCGTATAGCTGAACAGGAACGAAAAAGATAAATTCCTTTTCCACCATCAGTGAATTTGGGCTTAAATAAATTCTACCTCTAAATTCTAATGTTTTGAAACATTTCTAGTGTTTTGTTGTGTTGAATTATGTTGGACAACTTATATCTAACCTATCTTTTTGCAACTCGATACACTGGTATTTCGTTTGTCTGCTTTGTTCGAGTTGCAGAACAATTTTAGTTGATTTAAGAGGGTTCATTCGTAATAGTGATATATGTTTTTATTTTTTTTTCAAAATGGAATTCCTGGGAAAATTGCAACATAATTTTCATTTTTATTTTTTAATATACCTTTATAAAACGAAATTATGTGGGCGAAAGCATGGGCGAAAGAAACAACTTCCTTTACAAAAAATATGCCCTCTTGCTCAGAGCACGTTTCTAAAATTTTATCTCACGGCTTTTATTTTGTCTGCGTAGTTTTTTAGTAATTATAATTCAAACTATCGCCTTTTTTTAAAATCATATTTCTAAATATTTTTACATAATCTAACGATCTTTCATTTGCGCGTAATGACATGGTAACCAGCAAAAAACATTATTTTGTTGGTTGATTGGTCTCTTACATGGTTGCAGCAAAAGATACGTAAAGGATACGAGGACTTGTTGCCTATGGCGTG
>JAULBZ010009329.1:0-10089 GCA_032360805.1 Neoturris breviconis | reverse complement strand
AAAATTTCCCTTTTCGTTCTATGACAACAAACCGATTAAAATGGGTGACATTTAAATCGACCACCGGGAGAGTGCTCTTTAAGTCTGTTTATGATTGATTGATTTTCAAAGAAGTTTCTGATTTATTTAAGTAGAGAAATGGTGGAGGTTTTGGAGCTGTTTATTTGGTGAGTTAATTATGTTATTATTATGAGCATTGATTTGCAAAGAAGTTTTTGAATGTGCTGAGAAATCGTAAATTTTTGGAGTTGTTTATTGGTGGAGTTATTATTTTATTGGTTTATATAAACATCGATTTTAGGGATGTTTGTTATTTGCTTGACTTGAGAAGTCGTAGATATCTTTGGAGTTAAAGAATTCTTTTGAATTTGAGAGATTTATTTGGTGTAGCAAATATTTGATATGTCATGTGACTTAGGAAGACTTGATAAGAAAACATCGAATTTGGTTCGGTTTAGGAAACATGCACATTAAACATCCAAAGAACTTGCTGATATTTTGACGGTACTATTATTCGTTTAAATGCGTTGAAACAATTCGTAGAGCAGTAGATGATGAGATGAGATTTTAGGTATGGTTTCTAGAATAAGTGTATATTTATTTCATCCTATTTTTTGGGGAGGCTTATTTTGGAAAAAAATATTTTGAGAACGGAAGATAAATTTTCCTTTGCAACCAAATATTCAACAAGTAGTAAAATAAATTTCCAATTTTATCTTCTTCTTATTTTTACTTGAAAAACATACTGGCAAATTTATTTTGACCAAAACATTTTTAATAATGACACCTAACTTTCTAGAAAGCTTCAACTCTACGACATGGTTCCATCAAAAGTTATAGAGGGTGTTATGTGGGTACCACAGCAAAAATCCCCCCCAAATAAATTGGGTTAACGTTTGTTTGAGCACAGCAAAATGACTAATATTGACTAACACAATGCAAAGGTTAACGTTTGTTTGAGCACAGTAAAATGGCTAATATAAACCAACACAATAAAAAGATTGAGAGGAATGTCACGACCTGCAAATCTTACAAGTGCAAGTTTTTTGATTTAAGTAAATTTAGTACTGGTGCCTGTTTAATATTATCTGGGAGTGAGTTCAGCTTCCGTGAAATATAATATAGTTAATACTATATTTATAGGTTTTGTTACTAGTAGAACTAGTACGCATGATTGAGTTTATAACCAAACTACCAAATTACTAGAGGGTAAGTGGGTCTTTTTTAATATCTTTATACAAGAGTCACCAGGCTCACATCCGAGAATCATCATTTGAAAACGTTCCGGATTTTCTACAAGCTGATTTTCGGAAAAGCAGTTTAAAACAACACATAAATCAAGATTTTGATCACTCAAGGCTTCTTCAAGAGGAGATTTGCATTCGAAAATGGTGTTATCGTCAGTAGAATTTGAAATACGCGTACTTTCAATCGTTTAAATAGGTCGTTAAATATATGCCATATATTATATTCCATTTAAAACTGAAATTGGAGGATAAGTCGTTAAAAATATGCTTTATATTCTATTTAAAACTGAAATTGAGAGGACCAATGACACAAATGACATGAAATATATAGTGTATTATAGAATTATATTATAGTGTATTATAGAATTATATTGTAGGGGCGTAGATAAAATGTTATTTTCGGAAAACTTCAAAAATGAGCAAAATATGATTAAATGAATGAGAAGATTATAGGAATGTTCATGTTTGAAATTATGCTAAATCATTCTTAAAAAATCAAAAGGTTTTAGAAATTGAACTTTCCAATATAATATACAAGTGCGTCATGAACCCTAAAATCAATACATTGTATTTAATTATTTCTAAATCATTTGAGAATATTGTTGATGCCTACCCAGCGATCTTACTCTAGCGTCTTTACTGCGAACTTTGAACATGTTTTTGTCCACAGGGTACATTATCAGGCATTATTCTTTTATTTCCCATTTATTATCCTATATATCATCCTATTATATATCATCTATATCATCTTATTATATCATGTTATATTATTTAATACTAGCTTTAAGCCCCCTGCAATTTGCGGGAATCACAATGTATTCTTTATTATTGAAAACACCATAGAAAATGCTTATTCTTCTCTTATTTGCGCTGTACAACTTAATAAAAGTAGAAATTTTACCTGAGCTGAATGGACCCTGTTCTCCCTCATTCTCTCCCCCACTACAGCCCTCCCTCGCCACCCCACTTAGCCTTCTACCACCCGGCAAAGATCACTGCCCCTGCAGATCATAATTTATTTCCTATACACAAATCAGGGCCATCATGGTCCTTGGGCTAGAGAGGTAGAGGTCCTAAGAACAAGATTCTGGTTTCAGAATCGCTTATGGTTCAAGGCACAGGGATACCTTGTGTCCTAGATTCAGGGTCCCCGGGTCACAAGTCGGATACCTTATCAAATACTTCTTTACTAAAGTTTACTAAAGTTGGCAATTGTTGCTACACCAAATTCCTATGATTATAACAGTTTCCTGGGTATTCTGTGACGTTACAAAAGGGCAAATTGGGCTAAAATTGGCCTTAATGAGTCCTGAAAACCAACCGTTTTGCAACGGTGAGAATATACCAAATTTCATGCCAAACCATTAAGCAGTGTTGAAATGTCTGCGTGAACATTACGTCCTCACAATTTTTAATGGGTGGGTATTTTCCACAAAAGCAACCAATATCTGGTCTGCATAATTGACGTTTTGGTAATTTTACAGACCAGAATATATGTAGAAGTAAGTATGTGCTGGTGACCAAGTTTTATTAGTGCAAGACCTCTACTTCAGAAATTAGGCCCAAATTGGGAGGTTATTTTGCTAAAAGCAACCATTATCTGGTCTGCATTATTGATATTTTGAGAATTTTAAACCAAAAAATATTTTTAAAAGCAAATATGTGCTGGTGACCAAGTTTCATTGATATAGGACATATGCTTCAGAATTTAGACCCAAATAACTTTTTCCAATGAATTTTCATGCATCTGTATACTCTGTGACGTTACAAAAGGGCAAATTGGACCAAAACAGGAACATAGAACAGGAACAGGAACATGGAACCGAACCATTTTGCAACGGTCTTAATCTTTGGACAATTTTCTGATCGTGTACCAAATTTCAGGCCAAACCGTCCAGCGGTGTCGAAATGCATGCGCGAACATCTAAACATCCGCGCAGAACTCCACGGTTCCGTATCAATATAAGAGATTGCGTTATGTTATTATATATTATTATGTATTATTCTATTTTTACCAAGTGGGTTGCATGTTTAGCAAAACAATTCCACATAGTGGGACATAATTGCGGATTAGTGAGGAAACTAATTGACAATATTTGTTGATGATAAGCTAATATACTAGAGTTTTGGTTATCGAATACAACGTTGCAACTATGAACTACATTTTGGACTTGCTGATCATGGGTACAATTGGTAAACTAAAGTTTTTCTTGTTATTATGATTATTATTCATCTTTATACAGGATTATAAAGCATGTGCAGTGCGAATATAATTGATAACATACATGGACCTGTGTAAAATAAATAACTTAATAACACGAGAATAAATATTAGTGGTAAAATTATTAATTTGATAAATGTCTGTTACTCCTGCATGTACGCGATAAACATTAACAGAGCACGAATATCCTGGAGTAAGTAAAATAAAAGCAATAAAAAAGAAAAATGAAGGGCAAACCAAAATACGATACAACGTCGGATCGGATCACCTTGTTTTTTGGTTTGTGAAGTGAGTTGCCACTATTGAATCATAGATACGACCAGTAGAACAGAGTTGTAAAAGTGTACGAGAATTAATATAAGTGAATTTGTGACAAATGGATTATAATCGCGATTAGTGAATCAGATATAACCAATCAGACCCCTACTACGTATAGTGTAAGCTTCTATAACTAGTTCATGAAAATCGTGGCTTATTGTAGATTAACTAGTGTTAAATGCTTCGTGATTTATGTAAATAAATGGGATGACTGTCTTAATGAGATGTAATTGCTGCGCGATTTAGTTCTTTCAAAAGAGGATCATTAAGCTTATTTCATTAAGTGCTAATTACAATTATGATCCATCTCTTCCAAATTCTTTAAACGTTTTCTCGTGTGACTTTGGTATAACGTCCGAGAAAAACTGGAAAGAAATCTAATGACGTCAAGAGCACGTTATTCCTGGTTAAAGGTAATTATTTTATATTTTCATGCCCAACATCAAATAATGTGCCAGTAAATCGTACTGAACAAACATCTGGAAACAACGTCACAACAACTTTAAATCGATGTCACGGCGTCGTGTGCTAATCATATACGCACGCTATAAAGAAGAAAACAGATTGTTCCCAGTGGCGTCCTAGTGAGCATACGACGTCAGATCAAAGTCGAAATAACGTCGAAACCATGCTGCGACGTTGCTCCGACGTTGGTACGACATTGATCTGACGTCCTGTTTTGACGGGATTATACTTCGTTTAGTTTTGCTTGCTCCCAAGAAGACAAGCTTAGGGCGAAATTGATGATGGTATGTGCATATGAAAATTCATTCATGAGAGAAGTTAAAAGGTAACTAAACTGTAATCTGTAATGGAGACGGAAAGAGAGATTTTTAAGAATGGTGATGTGACACTATTTGAACTGCTTTATCTTTAAACGAGTTAAGCTGCTGTAAGTTTTTGATAAGATATGGTACTTCGCGGTGATCACCACTTCATACACGTTTATAGCAGAGAGAAAATAAATTGTCAAACGGTGGTTGGCAGATTGACACTGTTAGCTATATTGCACATCATATCATTTTATTTATGGTTAATTATTTATGTTAATCTTTAGCGTAAAAGATTAAGTATAGAAATGTTCACAAAGAGAAAGTTTTGCAAAATTACACAAAATGTTCGAAATTACATTTCTAAACTTAATGTAAATACGCAGCTCTAATAAGACTATTTCCTTGGACGAAGATGAATTTCCACATGATCCCTTGGTTTCTCCGTTTACTCGCTTCTTCAAGACATTGCCCACAAGGATTATCTGGTTAAACAATGCATGTATACATATGTAGTCTTTTTTTATTGCTCGTAATTTCTTAAAGATCATGCGAACTTCAAAGAAATCATCTCGCCCAGAATTGGAATAATATGTAGGGAAATAAATTTTTAAAATTTAAATTTTAACTAAGTTTTTAATACTTTTTTTTAATACAGCCCAAATAGCATAATTACATTTCCTCTTCATTTACGTGCCAAAAAAGCTTTTTATTGTTTGTTTACCTTCCAGAATGACCACTCCGGGTTTACGCAATTCACATGGCCTTTAAAAAATAAAAAAGGAAAGAAACAAAATATTTTGATAAATAATATATCATGTTTATGTGTTTGTCACTTTATCCAAGCAACATTTTCAAGATTGTTGATAAACATTGATTAATAAATCTCGTTATTCTGATTGTTTTCAATGTTTATCCTCGATCATATATATTTACATAGCTTTAAGCTAGATTAGTACTTGAGCGTATTCGACAATCAATAGAACCTTGTAATGATTAATTATCTATAGAGTTAACAGTCTAAATATGCGAGTAGTCTCTCACAAGAGAATATAATTATGAGTTGACCAATCAAAGACTGGCTGGTATATACGATTTTTTATATATTTTGTATAAATGATGTAGCAGTGACATGTTCATCTGTGTATAAGATCTCAACATTATGTAATTAAAGAAATGTCCATGTAGTTTGTAACGTCTCGTATTGTTGTAGATCAATGAACTTATATCTATGAACCTAAAGCCTCACCCAATTGGGGCATGTTTTGATGATCCAACCTGAAAATAAGAATAGAACATAGCGTAGTTGACAGTCTAAAGAAATTGTATAATTATCCGAATCGTTGGATACGTACCTGCATCCAATTGGTGTGATAATAACCTGGTAAAATATTAAGCATGATGTGAATGTGATGCGAATTTATCAAAGAGATCGACTATTAGGAATATGCGTTTATTTCATGCTGTGGTAGCCGTCTCATTCATCCTCATTTCATACTATTATACACTGCATGAAATCTTAACTTTCCTCATTTATTTTGGGGGGTTTGTTTCGCAGTAGAAATAGGGTTAAGGAAATGTATTTGTCACCCATACTCGCACTACTGGATACTCGAACTTGTACTCGGGTGTACTTAAGTACGGGTGTGAGTACAATATTGCGAGTACGGGTGAAGAACCTTACGTGTAAAAATATCATACAGTTCACAGTTCATCTGCAGTTAGCGTACTCATATCCGAACTCATACTCAAAGATTTTTCTAAATCCGTCCGCGATTGGCATTGTAAGCAATTATTATAAAAAAAGTTCACTAAGTCTATTTTATGTCAGCTAAATTGTGTTCAGATGGCCAACTCTTACTTACTTACAACATAAAAGAAAACTTCTGTTTAAGCTCTTCTGTTGTACATGCCCCTCTAATAAGCTCCTTCAAGAATAAAAATCATTTTAAAAGCACCCAGGCACTAATTTCAGATAATGTGAACTCAAAATTAACATCAAAAACCATGTTTGTCAGACTTTCTTTCACCTTTAGAAATATACATACTTTTTTTCAGGTGCTTTAGGTGAGCTTGATATTATATTGACTTGGCTGGAACAGGTTTTATTGTTGTCATTAAATTCAAATTTCAAGTTTCCACACATTTCCTCATTTTTTTGAAATGCGTGGTTCCAGATGTGTGGAAATGCGTATTTTTGATATTTCCATAATAATGGGAAAGTTGAGATTTCCGCATGCCAGTGGGCATATATCGTCCTAAAGGCGTCCACTGGACGTCGCAATCAGGTCCATCCTTCCGTGTTATAAATAAGACGTCCAACGGATGCGCAAATCCGGACCAAAACAAATTAAAATCTAATGAATTTGTACTATCCATGAACAAGATCCAGGTATAAAATATTTTTGATTAAGTAAATGTTAATAAAAATGAAATTTACAATATATATGGGCGTATGCTAGAAGTTGAATATAGAAATAAGCAAATATCACATAAAAAAATTACGACCTTCGTGCCCGGTCTTCCAAGCGCTTATATTACAATGTCGAAGAGAGAAGAAGACATGGGAACGAAGTTGCCATGAGATGCATTCTGGTCTTTAAAGAAAAGTTTAAACATTAAGTTGAAATAATAAAAAAACTCAATGGGCAAAAACTCTGTTCAAAGTCCGTAGTAAAGATGTTAGAAAAACGTCTTCGAGGTTATTTTAACGTATTTACGGCTGACTTTCAACAAGTTATTGTCCACTGAAATATCTGAACATTAATATTTAGTGGGTAGATGATAGTGCATGACACCTTTGGGAATGTAGTATAATTGGCAACATTTAAATCTTTTGAATGTGATTGGCTTTTATTTTAAAATACTGTTATAACGGTTTTGTGCAAAAAGCGCTGAAATGTCTTTGTGAGAAGAAACACAGTGATATCTTTCTACGCTTAGAATAAAGGAATTATATTCAAATCGTTGGTAAGTAGCTACTATATTTTTTCTTAAAACTTTATTTAACTTGCCGGGCTGCATTTCTATAAATCTTGCTTAATTTTGTCTAACTTTACATTTAGAAAATACGTATGAACACACGAAATTAGGAATTACGTCAAGATGACCATTGTCAATGATAGACAAAGTATGGGTAGAGAAACACAGACGTTGAAATTGATACAATATCGTTATGATCGGTTATATTACTCCCCGCAAAAATATGTATATTTTTCCCGTTTCTTTACGTTTTTTTTTTTACCAGTTTGGAAAGCAAAATCGCATTGCTGAAAAAAAAATCAAAGATGCCAGACAATTTTCACCCTCCGTTTTGCATTTTTAGAAAAGTTTTACCTAACAACGAAGAAGGGTGAACGAACAGAAATTCAAAGTGATTTCCGCTATCCCCAATATATACCGATAATATTTTCCGAAAGCGACTCTAGTCTTAACAGACCCTACTTCTCCAGCTTTCCAGCAATTTGCATTTCTTCACCCTTGTCGGCAATCACTGCAAGAAGTTACTACACAAGAAATGATCCGAAACATCCGTAGTTCTAAACATTGGCTAACCGACGTGGGCAGATAGTGTAAACTACTGCTAGTGAATAAACAATATATACTGGATCTGCAAAGATGATACACGCTACTGTTCAAATCATACATTTGATAATATGTACAGAATAAGTGAAAGTTCTCATAAAATGGATATGTTATCATAAACAAATATGCATTTTATGTATTGTATATGGAAGTGTTTAAGTTCTTGAGAGATTTAGTTTATTGTAAATCGTTGTCTCCTTAGTGGTTAACGCTCGTTCGATATCCTGCTGGAGCGGAACGTCTTTTTGACGTTGATGTGACGCGGCCTGTTCCTTGGGTGTTATCGTAGACATCGTTACAAATTTACTCTCCTAATCTTTCAGAATATATACCTTTATTTTTAAGGAAAACTTTTCTGAACTTTTCCTTGATGTTTCTCGGAACATTTCTGTGCTCCGATGTTTGATGATACGGCGGAAATATTATTTTTCCTTGTATTAATATCGTTATATATATGTTTTAAAAGAAAAGTTCACTGTGGAAAGGTGTGGAAAGTTCAACTTTCCTATCTGTGAAAAGGTGTGGAAAGTTCAAATTTTCTTATCTGTAGAAAGGTGTGGAAAGTTCATATTTCTCACTGTGGAAAGGTGTAAAAAGTTCAGATTTTCTCACTGTGGAAAGGTGTAGAAAGTTCAAATTTCCTCACTGTAGAAAGGTGAGGGAAGTTCACATTTCCTCACTGTGGAAAAGTGTGGAAAGTTCACATTCTACTGCTTTCCACAGTGAGGAAATTTGAACTTTCGACAATGCGGAAAGGTGTGGAAATTTGAACTTTCCACGCATTTCCTCAGATTTCTACACGTGTGGAAATGTAATTTTTCATGCAGAGTACAATTTTTGAAAGAACACTAAAGGACATTGTCATTGTGAGAAAATTGCTCGTTCATGTCTCCAAGTTGATAGGTTATAATATGCATATTCTCAGAAACCTGGAGGTGGCGGGACCTGATGGAGCCCGCCTAGGCACCTGATCATCTACAGCGGCTGGCATATTCATAGTAGTCTCTTTTCTCGATCCTTTGGCCCAATCATCAATTCGCATCACCAAACGATCACATCATGCTGAATATTTTACTAGGCCTATTGTTGTTATCACACCAACCGGGTGTAGGCACGAATTTAACGATTTGGATAATTATACAATTTCTTTAGATTGTCAACTATCCTATGTTATATTCTTATTTTCAGGTTGGATCATCAAAACATGCCCCAATTAGGTTAGGCTTTAAATGCATCGATATAGGTCCATGGATGCCACACATTTTTGGTCATTATTTTTTTTGTAGGAGAGTAATCCATTTTTGCGTTATTCCTTTGGATGTTTTGGACCTAGCACAGATAACGCCATTATGAGACGTTACAAACATTATAATATGTTTGCACAGACAACGCCATTATGAGACGTTACAAACATTATAATATGTTTCTTTTCACTTATTAAAGATACACTAAACAAACATTTGATTTGATTCCATGATAACACATTGATTCCATGATAACACATTGATTCCATGGTAACACATTGATTCCATGGTAACACAGCATCGAATAGCAAAACGGGAGTATAAGATTCCTCTGTTGTTGTTTACACATAGCGTGAGAAACTTCTAAATTTGTATTCCATATTCAGAAGTCCTTCGCGGTGTGACTAAATGTATATTTACCTACTTAATTCTACCTAGATATTTGCAAAGACAATATTATTATCAATATGGATGAATTTGCAATCCTAATCGTAATTACGCTGGCACTCCCCTTAACAGTGTTTAATCTTTTAACAATTTGCATAATTATACTTGATCGTAATCTCCGAAAACTACCATCTAATTATCCAATCGGAAGTTTCTTATTGGCATCAGCAATACAAGGAATGACTGCAGCTCCTATTTATATATACAAGAAACTTATCAACTCAAAGGACACTAATCATTGGATATGTGACTTATCT
>JAULBZ010009328.1:0-10092 GCA_032360805.1 Neoturris breviconis | reverse complement strand
AGGGGGAAGGGGGGGGGGGGGGTCGGTGGCGGCTTATTCAATAGACAAAACTTAAGGTTTTAAAAAAAATTGAGAAAATAGGATAAACGCCACAATGATATGCTCGTATTTCTTCTTTTCTTAATCGTTATCTTCATCATCTAAATTTAACAGTAAAAAAACTATATGTGGATGTTTATTTGACTTGAAACTTTATCAACTTGATAAGAACATGAAATCCTAATGCTGCCATGTAAATTTTGTGTGTTTATCCTGGGTATGAAATTTCACTACTCTCCTCCACAGTGACTTGACATAATTTTACCTTGGAAAAGGTGTTCCAATTGTTTATTTGAACTTTGCAATCTTAAATAAATACATTATTTCAAACACTGACATATAATGTGTGTATGCAAATCATATTTATGTGTTTTGGTTTAACTTTCAGTTGGTTTTGGGGAAAAAATACTCTTCAATAGGCAATGTCCTTCCAGGCTTGTCTTTTAGCAAGAAGGCTAATATAAACCTATTTTGTCATTTACACCAGTTATTATTAGTGCTAAACAAATTTCAAAAAGATACCTATCATAAACAATTATCCATCCTTTGTTAGATACACTACAATAGCAAATCTGAAAATAGCTGACAGACTTCACCTGTGGAGGAGTGTATTTAAGTATCCAGGTGCAAAGCTGAAAAGCTAAAACCACTCCTCCATAGATAATGACTGGAATTTATTATCAGACTTGTTACAGTGCTGTTTAAATGCTTCTAAAAGAAGATAATTATCAATTTTAAGATAGGCTGTTTTCTTTATTGACTTTTGCGCAAGCTTTTATGATTTGTAAAATCTACCACTTGCTTTGCTAATCAAGTCTGCACATAACTGCCATACGTCACCTGTCCAGGAGTGTTTTTGAGTTTAGTTTTCAGCTTTGCAGCTGGAAACTATGTTAAAAGAACACTCCTCCACAGGTGATGTTCAATAGTTATATTCAGACTTGCTAATATATATTTAGTTTTTAGATAACATATACTTATAGTTTGTATATAAAAACAAAAATTAGAATAAAATCGTTTACCAATTAGTCCTTAAAGTTCTTCATTATCAGTGTATTCATTACCAATCTATAGGATCATTCATATGACACCCTTGAATTTGAGGAGGGCTGTGTCTGAATTTCAGACTCTCTATTGATTATCCCCTGTATATTGCAGCATAGGAATTCTACTCTCTTCTTCTGTTGAACCATTGAAAAACCTGTCCTCAAATCAACTAAATTTGTCACATGAACGGACATCTGGTTTATTCTAAAAATAGTAAGAGTTGTTATCATTTATCCAGTGTTTGAAATAAGAGCAAATAATCACTGTGGAAGAGTACAAAGCCTAAAACTATGCTCAAAAATCTCCGCCACAGTAATTATTTTCCCTTATTCAAAAAACTGGAATATTAGACGTAATACTTTAATTTCAGTTCTTGGTTGAAATATTTCAAAAAAATTGCAGGCATAAACTTTGCGGAAAGGGACAGAAGAAGAGGAAAATTATTTTTGCAACTACAGGATTATTAAAAAATACAAAAACAATGTTGCCATAAAATGTTGTATATGTTGTCTAACTCTAAGTGCATCAAATGCACCTCTTGCTTCGACGGGTGCTACTAGAAAATTTTGCTGATGGGAAATTTAAGAAACCTTTGCTGGAAGAAACTTTCACGGTTTGACCAACTTAGGAACTTTTGCAGATTTGCCAAAAATCTGTGAAAACCGCAAAAGTTTCTTACATTAAGTATGTTCTTGGATTTGTGAATAAATTATAAGTTATTTTTAACAAAATGACCTTTAGAAATGGCAAGAATCTTGTTAAGATTTTCCAAATAATTTATAACAGAATCTTGATTGAAAAGTCACAAAGTCATGTTTATCATAATATCTAATTGAAATCTACAAATACACAATATAGTTGTTGAAATATAACATAATAGGAGCTGATGAGTCATCAATGATCAATCAAGTACTCTTTCTATCAGCGTTTATCACTGTGCTCGTACACTACTGATTATATCCCTCTACTACTTTCTAGAATTAAAAAAGCTAAACCATAGGACAAGAATATCTGCTTCATATCTGGTCAAATATCCACTATAATATACTATCATGCACATTTTTGTGTGTGTTTTCAGTTGTGAAGATGAATATAATAACTCACACAAGAAGAATCATTTCTTATAAAATACCACAACAATCCAATTTAATAAAAACAAGGGAGTATTCATGTATTTGCAGTTATATTTTTGCTAAAAATACTCATGATAGGGTTCATTCCAAACATTACTTACCAACACAAGGCTGTATTACATCACAATCAAAAAATTTGAAACGAGAAATTGTTACAAAAACTTTGTATAATGCAAGCCCAACTTCTGTAAAACCTTACTTGAATTTGATCAGATTTGATAAACCAATTGGAACCTGGTTGTTGTATCTACCTTGCACGTGGAGCATAGCAATGGCTGCACAAGATGGCTGTTTACCTAGTATTAAAATGTTAGCGTTATTTGGTACTGGTGCTTTCATTATGAGAGGTGCTGGTTGTGTTATTAATGATATGTGGGATAGTGAGTTTGATAAAAAGGTAATTCATACTTCATCTTACAGTGCTTTAAATAAGAACAAATCATCACTGTGAAGGAGGGATTTATGAGTAATCCTCCTCTTGTTCTTTTTTAGGCACTGTCTGTGTTTCTCCACCCATGTAGAGCACATGTTTTTCAGTTTCTGTGTAGGATAATATGTTTAGCTTTACTCTGGTATGCACCTGCTTTGTTTAAGTTGTAGCGAGATAAACAAGTGTAAGAAGGGTGTTATGTAATGACAATTCATAGGTTTCTGTGTGACAAAGAAACCATTCAAAATGTTTTTAATTATTTTTTTATACCTTAGGTTTCAAGAACTGTTAGTAGGCCACTAGCATCTGGTGAATTGAGTCATGAACAGTCATTAGTATTTCTTGCTGGCTTATTGTCTAGTGGCTTAGCCGTCCTTCTTTCTCTTAATTGGTATAGGTGAGATCAAAGCCTTAAAATAACTAAGGGGCATCACCTGTGGAGGGGTGTTTGATGTCCCATGATTATTTACAGGTTTGAAGATGACAATTTGAGAAACTAAATTTTAGCACGTTAAATCAAGATTATGATTTTGAACGTTGTCTGTAAAACGAGATTATTTTGTTATGTAATTTGCATCACCTTTTTGTAGAAATGTATATACCGTAATTATTTGAATTATGTTAATACAGCACTTATATGAGGGTAACACTTTGTTTTAAAATTGACGAAATGCAAGTTCTAAAAATTTTAAAAACAGTTGACTCAAGATTCTTGTTACTTTATCAGAGAGAAAATAATCACTGTGGATAGCTCCTGTCTAAAAATCACTCCTCCACAGTGATTATTTGCTCTTATCTCCAGTACTACTAACATTTGTTGTTTTAATTTTCTAGTGTATTCCTTGGTGCATCATCTATGCTTTTAGTTATTTCATATCCTCTAATGAAGAGATTTACATATTGGCCACAACTAGTTCTTGGTAAGTGAACACAGTTTAGTTGCTTGACAACCATCCTGCATGTAATATTATGTTTTAGTAATGGCAGACATTTATGCATTAATATAGTTAACAGTTAACAATCTTTAAATTCATTGAATTCATTGATGAAAGAGTAAATCAATTTAAAGTTATCAAATAAAATTTGAGCTGTCCATCATTATTTCTCAAAACTATATATCATTTGAAAAAAACGCGTTCGCTACGTCCTTGTTATTAGCCCCTACAATTAGGCACAGGATAGTAGGAAGTAAATTTAAATGCAAAGTAGTGCCTGCAAATGAACATCATATACAGTGGTCGAAACAAGAGCAAATAATCACTGTGGAGAAGGGATTTTCAGCATAGCTTCAGGCTAGAAAGTCTGAAACCACCTAAGGGGGTGATAAGTGAGACCTCTCAAATGCAATCAGAAAATTTAAGATGTAGTTAGTTCATTTAGTCCTTTCTTCAAAGAAATTTGTTGTTTTGCTACAGAAAGTTTTATTTTTCCTTTAAAATTTATACTTTTGAATCTCAAAAATAATCTGCGAAATTTAATCCATTATGTAATTATTTACTCTTATTTTGAACACTGATATAAACGAAAGGAATTAGCAATACAATACAATGGTGCACCAAGCTTCATTTGTTAGCCTATTTTCCTTGATGTCTTTTTTTTTCATTTCCAGGCATGACTTTTAACTGGGGAGCATTATTGGGTTGGTCTGCTGTTTGTGGTTCATGCGATTTTTCTATCTGTTTACCGCTATACTTGTCTGGTGTGATCTGGACACTAATTTATGATACTATTTATGCCCATCAAGTGAGAATGCGTTAAATTTGATTTTATAGCCTGGTATTAAAGCTTTATTAATGACTATTCCATAATCAGAAACCATCATGCACATATACTAATACATATACACGTACATGTGCACGTGCACTGTTTTTTGGATAAATATTTTTTACACATATTAATTTTTTTTTGCAAAGCTCTGTTCATGTAAAACTTCAAATAATAATGTAATAAAATAAATTCCTGCGAAAAACAAAAATAATCCCTGATAAATGACCTGTATAATATAATAATAGTCCAGTATAATGTATAACAAACGTATCCTTGAATAAATGCCTCTATGAGAAATTAATAATTAATGAATTCCCCTCTTTAAAAATGCCCTATGAAGGGGTTGCAAGATGTTCTCTTAAATACTGGCTTATAAATACTTTTGTTTTAAGTAACATATTTGGGTGTAGAAACCAACAATTTTGTAAGGACAGTAATAATGGTGATCTCGATGGAAATATGGAAAGGTGTACAATACAATAATAAGAATTAGCGATTTCACTGTATTTATAAAAAAATTAAAATACAGTTTAAATTAAAATTTAATAAACGCTCCTTTAAGTAACACCCCCTTGAATAAACAGCCCTTAAAAATTGAAAAGTAAACTCCAAGGCATAACCACCAATCCATTGCAAGATCAATAACACATACTCTATCACAGATATCATTATTGGTTATTATTTTCATTT
The DNA here is from genome assembly GCA_032360805.1 of Neoturris breviconis. Lineage (NCBI taxonomy): Eukaryota > Metazoa > Cnidaria > Hydrozoa > Anthoathecata > Pandeidae > Neoturris > Neoturris breviconis. The sequence continues at coordinate 4,986 of JAULBZ010009328.1, read as the reverse complement.
CATCTTCTTGAAAGGCAATCATTGACTCTGCAATATATGTCGACTAATATAGAATCAGTGATATATAACAGCTAACAGAGAGAACCATCATTTTACAGGTTTGACGATAAATTGGGGAACATTGTTAGGTTGGTGTGCAGTAAATGGATCATGTAATTTATTTATTTGTTTACCATTGTACATTGCTGGTGTGTCTTGGACATTACTGTATGACACCATATACGCACATCAAGTAAGGATTTCCAATACTAGATAGGAGATAGCTTTCCTAGCCATTTAACATGTTTATTTGTTACGACATGCAATAGTAAGGTGGTCATATGACTTACTTACTGTTCATCTATAATTTACATAACAAAATGTCCCCCATACACCATGGTATAAAGACCGATACGGTAACATTAACATATGCATTAACACAGACTTACATTATGGAAATATGAAAGGTACTATTTAAAGGGATTCTGAGGTATTATTATTTTAATAATAAGATTGTTACCATGGCGCTGATTTGGTCCTCGCTCGGAAACCAGATATGTAACATGCGGCCGCATCAAGTTACAACTGCCATCACCAGTAGTTGATTAAGTTAACCCTCTTTAGGCTGGGCTTTTTTGAACATTTCATGGCCGTGGGAATTCGGTTGACAAATATTGCAGATGTGTAAATTTAAAAAATGTTTGCTTTTATTAGCCTTGGGAAAAAGGAAAATTTATTTTAGTTGACGAAGGAATTAGAAAATAGATACTGTTAATCCAACAACTACATTCATTTATTATCATGCGAAGTTTCTGGTTATCTTTATTTTTCTGGTTTAGTTTTGGTGAAAATCTTTACAAAATGAGGCCTAAATTTCGGACAATCTAAACAAATTTTGACACAAGGGAAAAGTATGTCATAAGGGCAAAACATATTTCGTTCAGACAGTACCAAATTTGATTTCTTGTACCTAATATCAATTTTCTTCCCTTTAATTTTGAATGTTTACAATTTATAATTCTGTACTGATGGTCACATGTTGTAACTGGCGGCCACCAGTTATAAATATAGTTAGGCTGTATATTTTGGGGACTATATATTCTATGCCACAAAATGCCACATCAGATATCAGTCCAAAGACTGTAACTGACCTCACAACTGGCTTCCACATGTTATAAATGGCCGCTATGAGTGGCTGAGTGGCAACTGGCAGCCAAGAGGTATAACTGTCAGCCACGAGTTATAAATGTGGTGCTAGTTTCGGAATGAGTTTCAGCACAAGTTATGAAAACTCGTAATTAAAACATCAAAGGTGTTGTATTTTAAAGGTTTTTTAGCCCACCAACCAAAGTTTGGATGGGCTATTGCTATCACTTTGTGTTGTTGTTGGCATCCCACTTTTCTTAATAGAATATGTTTCCGAAGTGCTACCATTTTGAAATTCAGTACCAGCATTCATGGCGATATTTTAGAAGGGCTCGCCAAATTGCATTTTCTGTCCAATGGACCAAAAAGGTGTATTACCGTCCTGAAATTTGGTTATGGCATTCTAGACAATATTAGAAGTCCACTGACCAATTTTATTTTTGGTTTTGTCTACTCGGGACCGAGTATCAGCAAAAAAGGGATTTTTTCAAAAGTGGAGAATTAGAAGATTTACATTCACCAAAATGATCAAAATGATTTTTGTTGACTTAGAAATTTTTAGAATTTTTTTCACTGTTTATAAGAATTTGACCAGAATTATTATTAAACAAAAGTTTAGTAGGGCAGTAAAAACCATCCTATATGTATTTTAAATAAAACTATAATAGGTGTATAAATTTATTTTTTTCAGAGAGCATTATAGTATTGTTAAAGCAAGTATGGTGAAGCATATCCTATACTATTCATGTTAGTCTGAATGTAGCCTGAACAGTGTAACATATACCTAGTCTTTAAAAGCACAACTAATACTATAAACATAGGTGTATTCTCTATTTTTTATTTGGTATGTACATAATGCTATGATGTATAATGTGTGCATACGATTCATATCCACTGTGGGCTGTGATCTGAAATTTCACTACTCTCCTCCACAGTGATATAATACAATTTTACCCTGATAAAGGTATTTTAATTGTTTATTTGAACTGAAACTTTATCAACTTAATAAGGCCATCAAATCCTAATGTGATGTAAAATTTGGGTGTTTATCCTTGATATGAAATTTTACTACTCTCCTCCACAGTGACTTTACATAATTTTACCCTGATATTGGTGTTCCAATTGTTTATTTAACCTGAAACTCTACCATCTTAATAAAGACATATTTCAAACACTGTATAATGTGTGTATGTAAATCATATTTATGTGCTTAGGTTTACTTTCAATCCCGTACCTTTGATTAAGAAAATGTTTTCTATTAATTTATGTGAAAACTATGACTTATCATTTTGTCAAAAACATACGTTTCAATTTTTTAATTGGTGATGATATTTAAAAGTAAACAATATAAAAGAACAATTTTAACATTTTCTCATTTTAGGATAAAACAGATGATAGACTGATCGGTCTTAAATCTACTGCACTATTATTTGGTGACAATACAAGAACATGGCTAACTGGATTTGCTATGGCTATGACTTCATCATTGTGTTTAGCCGGATATTTTTCAGAACAGATGTGGCCATACTACTTAGCTGTTGCAGGAACTTCAACTCATCTTGCTTGGCAGGTTAGTTAGTTTTTTGTCTGGAAAGTTTCTTTACGTGTATAATTGTTGCTATCTCTTTGAAAATGTCAATTGTTTTATCACCACATGACTGATCCCTAAGCCAGTCCATAAACATGACTATTAAATTAGGTGAATAGTAAGAAGAACAGAATGAAGAAGTAACTGAATATTTGAAGATTGGTTACTTGGAAAGCGATGGATCGAAAATGCGTGGTACCGTCCTGATATTTGGTTGCTTTGCTTTCGTCAATTTGGGACCAAGTATCGGCGAAAAAGGGATACATACATATACATACACATATACTGCGGAGGTGTGATTTTGGATCATTGCTTCAGGCTATGATACAAAATTTCACTACTCTCCGCAGTGATTTGATATAATTTTACCCTAATAAAGGGGTTCCATCTATTTATTTGACCTGAAACATTATCAACTTAATATGGATATGAAATCCTAATGCCATGTAAAATTTGTGTGTATATCCTTGATATGAAATTTCACTACTCTCCTCCACAGTGACTTGACATAATTTTACCTTTATAAGGTGTTCCAATTGTTTATTTGACCTGAAACTTCATCAACTTAGTAAGGACATGAAATCCTAATGCCATGTAAAACTTGGGTGTTTATCCTGGATATGAAATTTCACTACTCTCCTCCACAGTGGCCTGACATAATTTCACCTTAAAAAAGGTGTTCCAATTGTTTATTTGACCTGAATATTTACCATCTTAATTAAGCCATATTTCAAACACTGTCTAATGTGTGTATGCAAATCATATTTATGTGCTTAGGTTTAACTTTCACTTGATTTGGTGGGCTGCATTCAATACCGTACCTTTGATTAATAATTTTGATAATGTGATAACAAGCCTCATTTGCTTTTTAATCATCAAATATCCAGAATAAAAACTTCTAAAAGATGTCTCGAAGAAGTTTTGATATAACTCGGAATTTTATTTCAATTAATTTTATGTCTAAACTACTGAGTTACAAAAAGTTAGTTAACTCGAATTATGACGTCATATTTGTAGCTCCGGCTCCATAACTCCGATTTCTTTACTCGTGTTTTCCGAACATATTTTTATTTGTTAATTTTAGATATCCACTGTTGACTTTTCTAATTCAGAAGATTGTTTTTCAAAATTTCGAGCAAATCAATTTCTTGGTGTGTTGATATTTTGTGGTATAGTTGCGAGTACTTTACTAAAACCTCAAGATGACAAGAAGAAATGTGATGACGATATTAGGATATAATTTTACAGAAAAAATATTTACAATGAAATTCCGATGTTTTGTTTATTTGGTCTCACCTCCGACATAGAAAGAAAAATAATATGCACAACATTTCTTGCCGATCATTTATTTTCTTATAGCTGAAATTATTGCGTCTGTAAAGCTTATGGAATCAACAGAGATTTGTTTTCCGCCGTTTCTAGAAATTTTGCGTTGGCTTATTTTCGCGCGTAAGGCCAACCTGGAAAATATTTGTGAACTAAATTCTTGTAGGATTTCTTGATGTTGTATTTTTAACGCAACGACACCAACCTCGTTCCCAGGGCTTCAAAAAGGCAAGAAACCCTGGGAACGAGGTTGGCAACGACACTTCATTTGTGGGAAGAATTAAAATCGTGATACGAGTCTATGGTCGACCCCCAGAAAAGCTTATTTTTATGGAATTTTGACGTAAAATGCGATTAAAAACGTTCTAGCAGGCAAAGTTTCCATTTCTGTGTTCGGATATTGGGAGCTAATCAATGCCTTCTTAACATACTTTACGGGTTTTATAAAATTCAAACAGAAAAATAGTAAACTAATCCCAAAAACCCGAAAATTGAACAATCGGGGATAATGGAATAAAATGGTCATGCCAAATAATTCATGTCACCAAAAGTAGCATTTGGTTACATGTTTCAATTCCAAATGCAAAATTACGTTTGAAGAAAATTTGCAATTTAATAATAGAAATTGCTTTAGAGGGTTTCAGAATATAGCCTTTATGTCAAATTCTTCAGTACAGCTTATAAATTTCGCCAAAAGATGTTGAATATAATTATACGAAAAGTCACTAAGTTTCAAGTCGATAGCATTGGTGAAAAAAAAGTTATTAAAAAAATCTTTAGGAGGCTGGCTAAAGACAAAATTCAATCTTTTTTTTTTGAGTGAAAGAAAGTTTCCGTAATGACATTATCGTAAGAGTGAGCGATAACTTCATTCTTTTCACATCTTCCTAACAATATCCAGAATAGAAAACTACATGCATGGAGTGTATTGGTATATTGGTCGGATC
>JAULBZ010009327.1:0-10093 GCA_032360805.1 Neoturris breviconis | reverse complement strand
GTTAGAACAACGTTCTTTGAACGTTGTTCTAACGTTATTTTGCTGACTTTGAACAGGTTTTTGCCGGCTGGGATAGAAAACCAATTAATTTCAAATTCGTCGATCTAGTTCTCGAAATAAAAAGATTAAGATTAAGATTATCCTCATAGGACATAATGGAAACCAGGCCAACAAGACAACACAAACAATAAACATTTAAAAACAAAGATACAGCATAAATAATAAAAAATACTTCCAAGCACCTCCCCAATGTACAAAAATGTGTTTAAAGTCTCCAGTAAATGCGCTAGAAAAACATTGAAGACGTTGTTCTAGAATCTTTACTGCTGACTTTGAGCAAGTTTTTGCGCACTAGGATGTATATAGTTTGTACCAAATTAGACATCGATGAGGTAATCGTGGAAAAATGGTATCAGAACGAACAAATTTCACCAATGATGTCATCATGGAACACAATGACGTCAATTTTGAAACAAAAATCATTAGGATAACAAAACATCCTTTTCTAATTAAAGATGATTCCTTTATTAACGATGGAATTAAATGTTCAGGAATATGTAATAGACATTCCATCTTCAGGAATGATATTACCTATTACACAACATATTATTACCTTCAATTAAATTACACCCACACAAACATGTATGGAATCAATAGGTAATTCAGATATCATATCCCAGCCGGCAAAAACCTGTTTAAAGTCAGCAAAATAACGTTAGAACAACGTTCAAAGAACATTGTTCTAACGTTATTTTTCTGACTTTGAACAGGTTTTTGCCTGCAGGGATGTACATGATAATTACATTCTTCAGTTTAAAATTAATGTATACCTAGTGGACAAAAACATGTTCAAAGTCTGCAGTAAAGACGCTAAAACAACGTTGAAAACGTTGTTCTAGCTTCTTTACTGCAGACTTTGAACAAGTTTTTTTTGTTCAGTGGGTACATAATACCAGAATTAGAAGAGTGGTTGAAATAAGATGAAATAATCACTGCGACGGAGTGAGTTTTGAGACTGGAACTATGCTCAAACTTCACACCTCCACAGTGATTATTTACTCATTATGAACTACTTATATCTCTCCTACACAGATATTATTCACAGATCTTAACGGCTGATGCAACTTTCTTAAACAAAAGGATTCTACTTCTACTCAGTAGTATTTAAGGAGACGAGCATATGCCAAGAAGCCCCCTTTTGGAGATACCATTTATATTTTCTATGTGCTTTTATTAGAAAAGTAAAATAAAGAAAATAAATAAATACAGCGATCATCAACATATAAAAATAATCCACTAGACAATTTTTTAATAAGTAGACTTTGGAAAAAGAGCAAATAATCACTGTGGAGGAGTAATTTTTGAACATTGCTTCAGCCTGAAGTAATGGTTAAGAATGCCTCCTCCAGAGGGATTACTATTTGTTCTTACATCGAACACTGGTAGATATAAGCTTCTACGCAAATGACAGTGGTTGAAACTAGAGGAAATAAACATCATGGAAGAAGAGCGATGTTAGAGCATAACTTCAGATTAACATGCCTCAAGTTATGGTCAAAACTCCTCCTCCATAGTGATCACTTAACCTTATTTGAACCATTAGTCCACCTACAACTTAAGCCTGAAAATACTGTTACATCTGTTACATCAAATGAGGAGTGCTTTTTTTTTTAGTATAAGGTAATTTTGCAGGGATTAGATTTCACACTTCTGGTCTGGTTTGCCTCCCAGTTTTATTCGGCATTTTCACTACTGAAATGGAATGGAAAAATAGAATTTATGGGTATTACAACTTGTGAGTTAATAAAACAATATTTTGTGGATAGGAGATTAAATGAGGGGGGTAAATTCCTGCTTTGGCAAAAAAAACACCACCCACTTCCATATATTAGGCACAGGTTTTATAAGGGTTTTACCTAAAAACCACCCCCTTTAGAGAATCCAGATTTTGTGCAGACCCCCCCTCCTCCCCGCCCTGTTATTAGCCACCCCCACAATTAGGCACATGAGAGTACATGTGTAGACTGGAGAGTACATGTATAGACTGGATAATACATGTGTAGACATGGTTCTCAAGTGTAAAGTATAAGGTATAGAAATTACAGAGGGGAGTTATTGAGCGTAGATTAACGTTTTGAATCCATTTAGCCTCACACCTGCTTTTTCTAAATTTAAACTCTGCATAACTACCACAATTTATTACCAGGCTTGTATGGGTTAATGTATAGATTATTAACAAGTATTAACGCTTACGCGAATGCTAACAATGGTCAGAATAATCACTGCAGAACAAGCCAGAACATAACAGCCGGACATCATCTGTGGAAAAGGTTTTTTTTTAGTATAGTGTTCAATTTAAAAGCTAAACACTATACTCAAAAACGGTCCTAAACAAGTGATGTCCAGCAGTTATATTCAGGCTTGCAGAGGAGTGATTTTTGAGCATAGCTTTCAGGCTTTGTAGCTTGAAGCATGCTCAAAAATCACTCCTCCGCAGTGATCATTTACTCTTATTTCAACTAGTGGCTAAAGAACAATTAACAAGCACAACCACTACTTTGATTGGGTTTAGTTGTAAGATTTGCAGTTCCTGGTTTCGCCCCTCCAACCAATGTTGGATCACCATCAATCGTATCAGTCATACGTTCACATATAACATCAACAAGCTTATCAAATGATTGACGCACATTTACATTATCCTTTGCCGATGCTTCAAAAAATGGGAAGCCAAGTTGGTCTGACAGTTTCTTTCCTTGTTCATATGTAACTGCCCTTTCTTCTTCCATATCACATTTATTGCCAATTAAGACCACTTGTGTATTGTCCCATGAATATGTTTTGACTTGTCCAGCCCTAAAATGAAATTGTTCTTATTTTGAACCACTGCTTTTTACAAAATCAACCATGTTTTAGGGACTGTTAAAAAAATAAAATATACTGGGGAGAGTACTGAGTCAATGATCTTACAATGGATTGGTTAAAGAAACCAATCCATTGCAAGCTCATTGACCTAACACACTTCTGCACAGATTCATTTTAAATTAAAAAAATTATAAGACGTTATCTCACTTATACAGGCCACAGATTCATTTTAAATTTAAAAAAATTATAAGACGTTATCTCACTTATACAGGCAATCAGGCCTGGAAATTCAAGTCAGCATTCCCCTGTGTAGGAGCATCTTTGGAGACTAATTTGCCACCTTTGGCTGCAAACTAGCCTCCAAAGACGCTCCTTTACAGGGGAAAGCCAATATGAATTTCCAGACCTAGACAAGACAACCTCATAATATTTTACCATACAAAGATAAATTTACAGTATATATATATATGTAAGAATGTCGTACAGTATATCGAAAATTGAGAGGAAACATTTGTAGTTGTGATAATAATAAGTGAATAAGTGCTGCGGAGGAAGGATTTTGATTATTTGATTGGACCATGACAATCAGAGAGCCAATCAGAGAGAACTCTGTTTATCTGTGTATATGAGAACTTGTACAGAGGTGAAAATGACCAGGAATAGTATATGTATCATTGCACAGAGTAAATGATATCGAAACTGATACCAATCCATTAATACTAGAAAAACTTTCAAAAGTTTACATCCACATAATTTTTTAAGAATAAGACGCAAAAGTTTATTTCTAGTTTAATGAGACAACTGGAGTTAAGACTGGATTTATAAGGAAGACCACCCAGTGTTTGAAATAACCACTGTGTAGGAGTGATTTTTGAGCATTGCTTTAAAGCCTGAAACAATGCTAAAAAAATTCCTCCTCCACAGTGATTAATCGCTCTTATTTTAAACAAGCACTGTATAACATAATTTATCCACTCCCACTTATAAAGTATTTAATTTAATTTTAAAAAATAGATATCTCCTTATCATGTAAATGATATTTTTAGTTCTAAGTATATATCTCTTTAAAAATATTAAGAAGCTTTTACAGAAGAAGCAAAGAATTTAATTAAACTTAATACCTCATGCAGATTAAGAAATATTTTTATACTATATATATATATATTATAAGTATATATTGCTTACACAGTATAAAATTCATTTTTAACAGTCTGAACAGGTTTTAAGAATTTTGCTAAAGAATTAAGCAAGAGAATCAAAAAAAAATATAACGATAATTAAAATTATGCAAACAAACATTTGTGTGGTTGAAAGAAAAAAACACAATGAAAACAAGACATAAATGATTAATAAGCATGAACAACATGGTATATATTTAATACATTTAATATATACATAACGATTATAACAATTATATGTCAAAACAATGTCCATTCCAGAAAGCTTATTCATGAAGTGTTTTAAATAAGGGTAACTAATCACTGTGGAGGAGGTAATTTTGAGCATTGTAAAAGGCTAGCAAGCCTGAAGCAATACTCAAATATCTCTCCTCTGTCATGATTATTTGCTCCTATTTTGAGCACAGGTATGGATTTCTGTCTTAAATCAACAATCATGAAACCAACTAGATTACCAGTGTTGGAAATATATAAGAGCAAATAATAAGTGTATAGGAGAGATTTGCTCTTCTGTTATTTCAAATATTGACTCTTTGAATTTCAAAACATCTATGTATACAAGAGATAGTGGTAGTTCTAAATTAATTAGAATTTAAAAGAGAAAAATAAAACGTTGGCTCACCAGTCAGCAACTGCTTTAAAAGACTCTTCATTTGTGATATCATACATTAGAATGAATCCCATTGCTCCCCTGTAGTAAGCTGTTGTTATTGTACGATACCTCTCCTGACCAGCTATAGGTAAAGATATACAGTTATTTTTATGACATGAATTATTTTTATTTTAAAAAATAATCATATATACATGCCGGAAAATAAATTTCCCTAAAATCTCCTTGCTTACTTCATTCACAAAAGTGAATGCTCCTTAAAATTGATCATTATCTCCCCCTTCCCTTCACACTTTTTCCATCCCCAAATTAAAATTTCTACAAGAAACATATAGACCTAAAATTTAAAGAATAAAAGTTACTAAAATAACATTGTTAATGGAATGAGGACAGTTTTTAGATTCAACTTCCTTTAAAGACATTTTGATTATAAAGTCGATCACTATTCAATGGAATATATTTGTAAAAACAGAGTATTCAATAAAATGGTTTTAATTTATTTTTAACACAAGCATAATATATTGCTAAGCAGCATATAAAATTAATCAGTAGCTACTTGATATAGTAAATAGAAATAAAAGAAATAAAAACAACCTGAAGCACCTGCATAAAAAAACATTTAATTAGAGAAATGTACATCTACCTGGTTTCTATTGGTCAGAAAATCATTAAAAAGATAATAAATAATTCCGAAACGAGTTTGCTTATAAAAAAAATTCAAGAAAGAAAGAAAATAATTTTGATACAAATCAAGCCTTAGCCGGCAATATTCAACGTTGTTCTTACATTATTTTGCTGACTTTGAACAGGTTTTTGCCAGCTGGGATCTGATTTTTATTTTAACCTACAGTAGCTGTTAAATATACTGTTCCTGTTTTAAGTTCAAAAGAAGATAGGCATGCTACATGTGAAACCTCTCCATGTATGAAAGGGGGAAATACTTCCTGTATATGCATTGTCAATAGCAAATTCAAAATACACATAATTTTCAATACTATAAATATAACTATAGAACAAGGCTTTCGACTGACACAATTTTAAAACACATAGTTTTTTTTATATACTTATGCAGCTTTAAATTTATCATGTCATGCTGCTTTTAGTTATTTTTCTCAAATAAAAGAGAAATTCCCCAAATTCCAGCCAAAGAAGGAATTAAATTAAGACAAGATCTTCATACACTGCAAATTCTATAACAGTATAACATCAACTCTTGATATACTGTAACCATCACAAAAACTCAATCTTCAGTCGGCTAATTTGATGTGTAAAATTAGTAGTCTCCTTGCTTAATTTACTGATTTTTTAAAAATACTTTTTAGATGCACAAATTTATGCGTGAATACCTCTATCTTCACTGGCGTTCACTGTGTACAAATGACACACAAAAACCTTATGGAAGCTAGCTAGCTACTACATAAGTAAAGTATGTGGCTAGCTAGTTTTTTTTGCAGGCTAGATCTTTAACTCTATGCTACATGCATTGAAACGGTTTGTTATGATGAGAACTTTCTGAAGTGTTTACTCAATTTATCAGAGATTTTTGATGATTTTGAATTGTTGACTTAAATAATTGCAGCAGAGATACGGAAGTCTTTACAAAAAGAAATGTCATAAAAATTTAATTTAGTTCAATGCCAAAGTAAGTAAGTAAGTAAGTAAGTAACTAATATAAATACAGCAACACAGCAAAGTGCAGTTATTTGGTAGCTACCTGTATCCCATATCTGCAACTTTATCCTCTTATCATTCCTGAAAACTGTCTGAACTTTAAAATCTATTCCTACGGTAGATACGAATGCTGACGTGAACGAATCATCAGAATATCTAAATAAAAAACTAGTTTTTCCAACAGAAGAATTTCCAATAATTAAAAGTTTGAACATATAATCAAAATTTTGATCCGCAGGATCTTTCTGTCGGTGCCTATCGGCTGAAGCGGCTGCCATCTTGGAAAAGAATGTTTGTGTACTCGGGAAGGCAGATGTGATATAAAGTTTTGACATGTGACTCCTCTTAGCCAATCATGTTTAGTTTGAACGGAAGAAGAACATGCAGTTTTATTTAGAGTACCCCTATTGAAGTAGATTAAACATCTCTCATTGCTAAATCAAACCAATATTGGTTAAGTAGTTGCTCCTATTTGAAATACAGCATTATTTTTGAAATTATGAATGAAATGATGAAAGTCAAAACAGTACGATGTAAAGTGTAGCCTCTGTGTTGCTGTTTGTTTATGTTTCCCATTGTTTATTCTCTTTGTTATCCCATTGGGCTCCTGTCCTACACCTACATTAACAATAATTACATTTTCCTTTAACCTCTCGTCTCGATCCAAGAGTTTCTCAGCCTGTGTGCGTGGAATTCACACGCGAATTCTTGTGCTTTGGCTGATGCTGATATCGGATGTGATCGGTCTAGTCTCTTCCAACGACTATATTTTTTTTACATTTATTGTTGATCACCCAAAGCAAGGCCACAAGAGGCCACTGGCACTGGATTGCAGAGGGTTTAAAGGAGAAAAGATGAAAATATTTTAAATATAGAACTGAGAGAATCTGGAACAAAAAAAAGAGGAATAACAAGGGAGTGTAGTTTGTGTAACAGCATTTTTTACCATGGAGAAATAAATAGCGAAAAGAGAGAGGCTCGAGACATTTCCACAATGAGAAAGAGGCTGAAGGGTCTTTCAGATCTCACTTTGTCTGTTTTTTCTAACACAAAACGTGTTCCTCCGTTAAATAGGGTGATTTATGCAACAGAAAAATAATTATTTCTTGTTCATAGTGTAGTATAAGTGATACTCTATTAATTATTATGTCGCATATAATGATGTAACTGATGCTTTATATGATTTTGCAAGAACAAAAAGTGTCAGAGAAGAGGCGGCCATCCATGGACGCCTGTTTCTTGAAGAACAAACCCATACCAAGTAGGTATGAAGAGTCGAATCAAGGATAAATATTTTAAATAGTCAATCAATGCATAAATTATCATACATTAACGCTTTGTGTTAGCTAGACAAACGATTTTCATTTTTTTTTAATAGCTTCTGGTATTTGACCCCCTCATCCCGCCCTCTTAACAGTTTCAGAAAAATTTGATACGAAAACTCTTCGCTGGAACATAGTGACGTCAATGCAAACATGCCGTCAGGCTGCCCCGTCCAAGATTTCTTTGGTTATTTGATTGTATTACCAAGACCAGATTTCTTTGCAAGATTCTTTGAGACCTGCAAATTATTATGGTAATGTTCTTATAAGACATTGATCTTTCTTGCATTCTCCAATCCTTCCTGCACACTTTGCTCCTTAATTTGACTTTTTTAATAAAAGTTTTCCACTTCAACTAGTGCTTTCAGTAATTGCTGTATTTCTGAAACAGGTGCTTTTTAAGATTATATATGTTTTTGTAATAGTCGCAAATTTTAAAATAACAGATTATTATATAAACAATAATATTTTTGTGTTTGCGCGGCCATAGTCTCAATTGTATACATACATACTCTATTTTAGATCAATATACACGAGTGGCATTCAGAGAAATAAGAATTACAATCAGATTCCACTAAAAAAGGAAATGCCGGATTGGAAAAATTATGACGTCACATGACCAAAATATGACATAATAGATTTTCAAAATTTTAAATCTTTATTGTATTCTTAAACTGAATACACCATTTAAAAGAGCTTGAAAAGATATTTGTGAAAATGGTATAATATATTTAAATTGCATTTATATACCATTCTAAAGATATTTTCATTTCAAAATTTTAAAATTCTGCTGACTAATAAGCAATTTTGCAATATTTGAATCGTCAATATATTGAGAATGTTACATCAAAATTATACCATTTTCATGAACAGCTTTTCAAGCTCTTTCCAATGGTGCATTTAATTTAAACATACAATAAAGAATTAAAATTTCAAAAATGTATTATGTCATATTTCGGTCATGTGACGTCATAAATTTTTCAATCCTCCGTTTCTGTTTTTAATATTTTTTGATCATCTACCTAACCCACAAAAAAGATTTGCAGCTGAAAACTGTACTAAAAAATAACTCCTCCACATGTGATGTCCGACTGTTATATTGAGGCTTAAATGGAATACAGTATACTGATGTAGCACATTTATCTTTTTTTTATTTATTTATTTATTGTTGATCACCCGAAGCAAGGCCACTGGGTTGTAGAGGGTTATCTGAACTAGACAAGGGAAATATTGTTGAAAGATTGTGATAAAGACTGGTGCTTGTTTAGTTTAGTTTTTAAATGTAACATTTGAGATTCGATTTGTTACAGTACAAGGCAATGGTACTGCCTGTAGAACTGACATTCTGAGCTATGTGAAGATATTCAAGTAATTTTCTTAGACCACTCCATTTTGTTATAGCAATTATTCCATTTCGATCATTCAAGGCTGGATATAACACTAAATAAGTTCTAAGGAGAAGACATTTCTGAGCATAGATTCAGGCTATATTGCCTGAATCTATGCTCAAAAATCTCTCGTCCACATTTGGTATTGGCTGTTATATCCAGCCTTGATCATTACAAGCTACTGTCGCTCTACTCCTGAGAAGTTTGTCATATGTTGAAAAGGAGCAGTTCCATCATAGGAATACCACATAAATTTACATCTATTACATATGAAGATTTTGGGTTAATGTTGGAAATAGCAGCTGATTATTACAGTAATTGTAATATGGCAATTTTCAATATGCTTAGCAATCTGGGTATCATACCTTATAACATTCAAAGAACGTTGTTCTAACGTTATTTTGCTGGCTTTGAACAGGTTTTTGCCAGCTGGGAATTGATGAATCCAAAATAAATAATGTGAAAAATGCTGTAGTTTAGTCAGAATAGGGTGTCAAAGTTAGCAAAAATACCAAACTGTTAAAATATCCATCATGACGTCACCAAATGACATCACGACAAAGTGACATCATAATTATAATGTCAACACAATGATGCAATTAGTCATTGCTGAAAGTTTGAAGGCTATTTGATAAATATTAAATGAGTTGTTAACATTTGTATTTTTTGCTTTTGATAAGGATTTTATGGGCAATTTGAAAGTGGTTTCGAGAGATGACCAATAAATATTGAAGATAACATGCTATAGCTACTGTATGAAAATTTCCAAAAATGCGTAAATTAGGAATATGCTAATTGTGGCAAAGTTTCAAGACTTCAGCATTTACACAAAAAAAACACAAGAAAAGCTATTCGAAAAAATATGGCACCCTGGCGGAATCGGAATTGTGAAAAAAAACTTGTTTGTTACTATAAAAATAAAATATGAATTTGTGACAAAAACTAAATGCAAAAAACTTAGTAGAAAAATGCAAAGAACATATTACTTAGGAGCCATCTCCAAAATTCGTTACCAAAAGCAGATATCTTAGCAGCTTTAAAAAAGTAAAATTTAATAATTTT
>JAULBZ010009326.1:0-10093 GCA_032360805.1 Neoturris breviconis | reverse complement strand
GTCATAATAAAATGCTATTGGGGGTTAAAAAAAATTAAAATTGCAATATGACCCCCCCCCCCTACAATTAGGCACAAAAGAGTATATGGGACAAATGAGGATCAGTGTAAACGCATGGCTTATCGGTATGTACTTCATTTTGAAATGATTTCTTTCCGATAAGTGTAAACATAGTCTTAAGCGTGTTGTAGTTTGATTGTTCAACGTTTTTGTTACTGTAAGCAATATTTTAAATAAGTAATAGATGACACAAATTGACTAAATTATCGAATGCCCATCATAGCACTAAGAAGGACTTGTTCCATTTTGTAACTAACCAGTAGAGAAAATTTGTCATGTATCCTATGTGCATGATTCTCTTGCCTAGTAATCAGTCATTTGTTTTATCTCCAAATGATCATGAAGGAAGAAATCGCAAATCTGGTAGCTGTATACGCTCTGGAGAAAACTGTATAAGCTCAGGAGCATTTTTATTTGATTTTAAAGTACGTTTCGGCATTTGGACTGCCACCACTTCGAATTTTATTATTTCATTTAAAAATAGCCATTGATCTAAATATGTTGACATAATCAAACTAATTTTTCAAGCTGTTTAAGTTATGACATTAAAAACAAGTTTTTCCAAATCCATTGAAATATCACGGTGGATTAAACCAATCATCGCCAAAATTTAAATTATCTAAAACCGTTGAAAAAGATTTCGCTCGGAATTCTGCGGGATCTTCAATATCTATCTTTCCTTAATGTAAACAGAGAGTAGACATGATGGAATAAACACCGCCGCCGTTCATTAAATCCACCATTTACGGTAACTTTGGCACCCAAATATTTTGGCTTTGTTAGACTATGGAATTAGACTAGTTTCAAGAAAAAAATCGTCATTACCAGTGAAGTTTGATTATTTTGTTATTTTTCCGTATAAATAAAAAATGAATAAGAGCTACGTGGAAATAAACTATTCCTCTAAAAATACGTTCCTAAATCATAAAAATAGTAAAAGAATATCAACGAAAGAAGTCAAAACAAGTGCTAAGATTCAATCCCTACAAACCACACTAGAACCAGGGACTAAGTCCACACAAACCACAATGGCATAATGTATGAATGAGCCTGAACATGAACAATAGACACATGTCAGTGTCAAGACTCAATCAGTAAACCGCTAGATATGGACTGACATACTCTGGGCAATCGAGACAAACAACGTGCCCAAGGTTTGCCTGTGAGATCCAAGCAACAATGGAAAAATAGCAAAGTAATGAACGAGTCTGAGTAATCGAGACATCTCGAATAGCCAGACTCGCCCTACGATCTACAAAGCAGGGCTTGTCAATGTGGGATTTGAACCCAACAATTGGTGAGCTAGCTAATCGATGATGCTCTAGTAGGGGAGTACTTGGAGCGGAATTCGAAGTCTTTGTAATCCCATATGGAAATTCAAAGCTGGTAATGAGGAATTTAACATCATCGGACCGTTAGCGCAGTAAGCCCGGTAAGCAGAAAGTCGTGGGTTCGAGTCCCACGCGATCAATCTATTTTTATAATCATTACCTCGCAAAAAGTTATTATTATTATAAGGTGATGAAAATTACAAAAAAAAAAAAAAAAAAAAAATCTTAGATTTTCTGACTCTCCATCAGCTTCTTTTGGCATTACGTTATTTCACATTCTTAATTTATTTTCAAGATTTTCAATTCTCAAATGTGTATTTCCGCCATAAAAAATTTCCAGTTTGAAAGTAAATCATTTTAACGCCAATTGAAGCCAAGGGTGGTGGAGATTCCAAAAAGCTAATAAAGTACTTTTCCTAATTTTGCTACATGTACCCTCTAAAAAGGATATCCCTAAATATTGATGACATCATGAAAATCAGAAAACGTCATATCTTTCGTTTTGAAGGTCGATAAAGCGTTTTTTTCAAAATTGAGAAGTTTACGTCATCACAAAAATATTGCGAGTTTTTGTTTATTATTCCTACTCAAAAAGTGTAATCTCAGTTGAATTTTGTTATGCCAATTTTGCAAACAGGAGAAAAATGACCTAATTAATACCACCATAATCGTTTTTAAAAAGATTTTCAAAGTAACACAACTACAAAGCTCAGTCCAAGTCAGAAAATGTGTCTTTGGGGTCGAGTTATAGAGCTATAACGTCCGTTTTACCGGCTTTGGCATTATTGTGTAAACAAAATAGAAAAATCGGGCATAAAAACGGTTCGGACAATTTGGTTTTCGGACAAGCATTCGTCCAAAAATAAATATGCCCGAACCTTTTTGTACTTAATGTACGACACGTTATAAACATAATTTGCAACAGTATGCATCACATCAGAAGATGAAAGAAAGAGCAAATACAGCACTCACCTTGGAGGAGTGATCCTTTACAGCAAATACATGTATGCTATTATTTGCTATTAGATCCCTATCAACAAAAGATTTTTTAAAAAAACTTTTAACTTGAGGTATACAAAAGTGTCGATCAAAACTACGGTGGCTAGTTTATGCCATCATATTTCTAAAAATTATATATTTAATTCGAAGCATGTTTGTATCCGATATCATATATTAAATTCCATATCATATATCGAGTTCAATATCGTATATGCGTATATTCAGGTCGAAGCATATTGAATATTTGATATCGTACATCGAAGCTCCATATCACGTATCGAATTCGATATCATATATTGCATTTGATATGAATTCGATGTACGATGTCATATCGAATTCGATATGTGATATGGAGCTTCGATATAATATATCAAATTCGCATATACGGATATTCAGGTTGGAGCATATTGATTATTCGATATAGTACATCAAAGCTCCATATCACATATCAATTTCGATATCACATATCGAATTCGATGTCATATATCGAATTCGATATACAATATATGATATCGAATTCGGTATGTGATATCGAATTCGGTATGTGATTTGGATATATCATATATGATGTGCGAAATCGAATATAAAAATACTTCTAATTATTTCCTTTTATTTTAAAAATATAATGGCACCAATTAGCCACCGTAAAATAACGATATAAACACACCTAATGTTCTAATTCATTTGTAAACTCTATTAAAAGTTCGGATTTTTTAGTGCGACATTTCACCCATTTCCTGATACTTTCATAATTAATAGTAGATGTATTCGTTCCATGTGGATACATATTTACAAGCGATGTTAACTCATCATTAATTTGATTATATTGTTCAAATATTTTGTCGGTGATAAGGTCTGTCGACAATTCCACAAAGTTCGATTTTGTTCCATGTAAATAGACGAAGAGAATTGCTTCCAAAATTACATGCTGTACCGGAGATACCCACGGCACTGGTATGTTATCCCCCGATGAAATTGCATCTACGAAAGAACTAGTAGATTTGACTGTAGACAATTCAGGCACGGTTTTACTTCGTCGGGTTTTTTTTAAAAACAACGGCTTGTCATTTCCACAACTACGACATCTGCATCTGTGGTTGCAACTTTGATTTTGTTTTAAGCATTTGCATCTGCCATCAGCAACACAACGAGTTTTATTGTTATTTACATCGTTTATTCCACAACGACAATGCACAGTTTCACTTCCAATGTTTTCTTTTTCTTTCTGTTTCGTAAGATAAGTGAATGAATTTTCTTCACCATTAAACATAAAGAACAGTGGCTTTTTTAAGACGACGTAATTTTCAGGAAACACAGGAAGAAATGGTAGACCAATGCACGTTGGGATGATGATTAAGACGACACCAACTACATTTGAAATAGCATGAATTATTGAAGGAAGAAATGGATCGGCTACTGGCTTTTCTTTAACAAATAATTCAGCATTTAATTCGAAATCGTCAGTTGTTATGTAATCTTCATAAATCCCTCTGTTGTGGCCAATTAATTCACTATGAATCAACTTCTTTAGGTTAGCATTGTTGTCTCCATTAGTCAGGTTTAACAATCTCAAGTATTCCAAAGCATTCGCGGACGTTTCATTTGATGCGAGAATATCATGTACATATAAATCTACCCCAACTAGCAGGGCTTCTGTATTAACAGGAATGAAATTTGTAGCACTTAGGTCGAGTGCTGACCAAACACTTGACACTTCTTCATTTGAAATTGCAGTTGAAGTTTTGCATTGTTCCAAATATGCCGAGAGATTCCATGTAGAAACCGGTAGGGTGAAGTAATTTTCATTTCTGTATATTCTTCTCGTCATATTTGTTTTGCGTTGAATGTCAAAGAATATTTGGGCCAAAGCAATAACAGTTTTGGTTTGATTACCTAAAAGATATATTTTATTCATGATATTACACTTGACTCTCAAAAATTTCTGTAACCCATAGTTCCCATGAAGGTCTTAGTTTCATTGCTTTCACGTGTAGTAATGTTCGCGATTTTTTCGAAAGAAACATGGATGGTATAGCCACAGAATTAAAATAAAACAGAGTTCATTGCATGCTATGCTTTTTATTACACTAATAAAAATAGAGCCGGACGCCAAGTCAATAAATGTTCTTCCTATTCTGAATCAAAATTTCGTGTGTGGTGAAAGAACGCTTGAAAATTTTGGGTGTATAATTTTCACAATACCGATTTGTAAAGATTTTTTGTGCACTTATTTAGCGCTTGACTAGCATTAAAATTTAATTTTCGAAAAAGAAAAAAAAAAATCAATAAAACTCAAGCACGTGAAAATAATAAATTCCAGCGAAACATAATCTTTGTGGCCATCCGCAAAAATAAATTCCCGGGAAATGTGCTTTTTTCTCCTCTTTTCCACAAAAATTTGTGACATTAAAGTAGATAAGAGTTAACCATAAACCGGAAATATTTTTTACTCATACTGGGTGGAGTTCGTTTAGGGTTCTATGTACATGTTGCTGAGTAACCTAGTTTTAACAAACCGCTAGTATTTATATGTGATATGTGATATTAGAGCTACGCCTACGCGCTACGATTATTTGGGCGGATTTTGTCTGCCATCTTGAAAAATCGGTTACAATATGTATTTTTTTTACGTATTCATTTTGAGTCGTAGTAGATTTTTAAAATTGGTAGCGCGAATCGACCCGCTTAATTGTAGCGTGTAGAATCACCTACTGTATTATTACATAAAAGTATAAAGAAAACTTACAAACAAATGGTTTACTGTACTGGTGATCATCTAGTGCATCGAATTTGTAATCATTGATCTGTGGGACATTTTCCAATTCCCTGAAGCTTTCAAATACTTCTTTCACTTCTACTTGTACTACTTGATCGGTTAAACTCCAGATGGGAGGTACATGTCGATTTCCGTTTTTTTCAGCATTATGATAATAAAATATAGTGTTAAATAATGCATGGGCAGTTTCAGGGCCATATATACTTCTAGCAGTAAACCTTTTCAATTTCTTGTGAAGATTTTCATTTCGACTGGTCCCATGTCCAACAGGGATGAAAGAGGTACAACCAAGGGTGATATGTTTCTTCAGCTTTTCAAGGGCATTGAAGAAAGAGTCATTTAAAATGTTCCATCCACGAAATGATATTCCTTTAGTACAGTGGTCGAAATAAGAGTAAATAATCACAGTGGAGAAGTGGTTATTGAGCAGAGCTTCAGGCTACAAAGTCTGAGTTGATATTTTCCATAAAATACTGGGTGCTTACCATATTACCAGTGCGTTTATTACATTTTTCTACTTTTAAATGGGCGTTTCTTGACAAGCGGAGCGTTTAAACGAGCGGGCATTTATTAAGCATTTGGCTGAAAAAGAGGTCCGTTTAACAGATTGGATGCTCAACAGCAGGGGGTGTTTATTCTACAGTATTCAAAGGTGGGTGGTATGTACAGTAAAGTACCTACTGCAAAGACGATGTGTAATTCCAGAGACAGGAAAAAAGTATTTTAAATTATGATACAATATGCTACCAAGGAAGATGCTACTGATATGTATTGTAATGATTTAACGGTTTCCTTACCTGTAACAGTTACAGCCTCTTCCAAATCATTTTGCTCTAAAATTGTGAATAAACAGTGAATACTAATTACCAAATGTGGTTTGAAAATGTGTATCACTATTTATCTTTCTAACTCCACAATATCTACCAACTTGACGATATATTTTAGGGATCTGTAACAATGGAGTGGATTCCCCGTTAGCTATAGTGGTTAGAAGGTTATCCAGCATAATATGGTAGGGGGACGGAATCCCCTCCGCAGTACTAATAGTGTTAAGGCTTTACAGGTTGAGGAATTTATTGATTTTACAAAGTTACAAAATTTAATCCCCAAAAGTTTAGAATTTACCAGTCATATTCTGTTCTCCCAGTGTAGGTATCTTCCGTTTCTTCTGCAATGCTTCTAGAAATAAATCAAAGGGAAGATATATATTGAACGTAGCCCAATAAAGAAATCAATTAAACTAAGACTTGTTTATATGTATTAAAATTTTAAAAAGAAGTCTCCACTTCTCCTTATGATTTAAGAATAATTATTTATTATATACCCTCTAGAGCACCCACTATATTGAAAGGAAATAATTTTACCACCCTACTTCAAATAAATGCCCAGGACAATTATGGAGAAAACAAAGCCTATATCTTTTTTGTTGAGCATGATGAACATAAACTACAGATGGGAGAAATTGGCCAATGAGATGTTACTTAGTGCCACCATCCCTTTAACTTAGGCAACCAACTCAAGGATTCACAATGTATTTTTTCATACAAAATAGAATTCAATTTCTATATAATTTTACTAAATACATATTTGTATTTATTCATTGAATGAGAATTTAGCCAATGAAAACCCAAGCATTTCTTAATGTTTAAAGTGGAGGTGTGATTTTACAAAGTCTTTTTAAAACTCACTTCCTTATAGTAATAGTTTTCTCTTATTTCGACTATGATATTACTCGACTACTGCAACTAATTGTATTCACACAACATTTTTGTCTTTCGCCACAAGTGTATATACATAAAACATAAATAGTGATCATCAATTACCGTTTAAATCCCTCAATATGTCAACGTTTATGCATTCAGTTTTCACATGAATGCAATGACGTTGTACACCATTGCCTAAGTTCATCTTCTTCTTTTGGGTACAGCCTATGCCCAACTTCATAATTTTATCCTTGAAAATCTTCAAATTGAATGGCATTGTGTTGATTAAAGGCATTATGTTTTGCAGGCTGATGTTAACCACTTGGGGACAAGAACACCCGTTTGGGTTACTGATTGTCAGATACTTTAATGCCTAAATAAAAAAGAAACCTATATAGTGGAATTGTCAACCCCAACCTAAAACTCACCAAATAACTCACCCCCTCCCTACATTTTTCTCTTGGGTGTTAACTGAAACTCATAATGTAACAACACGTTAATAACCATCATGATGTCACCAAATCATGACAGAGTGAAGTAATAATTATAATGTCAACACAAAGATAATGATGCAGTTAGTCATTGCTGAAAGTTTGAAGGCTATATGATAAATATTAAATGAGTTATTAACATCTGTACTTTCTTAATTTTATAAGGATTCTATGGACAATTTGATAGGTGGTTTCGAGACCGATAAACTTTGAAGATCACGTGTTATAGCTACGAAATGTTTTAAAAATGTTTAAATTAGGAATATATTAATTATGATAAAGTTTCAAGACTTCAGCGTTTGCACGCTTACGTTTACGCTTATATAGTTATTCGAAAAAATATGCCATTTTGGCGGAATCCGCCCCCCTCTCCCCGTTCCAAATAGGGTTAAAGTAGAATATGGTTAGAAATAACACCTTACATTAGCACCAACAACCAATGCCTTGATTATAATATCTTCGATAATATTTACTACATCTATATCAACTTCATGAGACGAAGCCGCAAAAGTTTGCACGCACTTTTCCGTGATTTGTGCGATTGCGGGCTTCAGTACATCGTAGCATGTGGAAGGGCTACCAAAATGACTGTTTATCGCATTTAAGGTTAAGCCCCCATCTTGCTACAAGTCGAAAACTACATTTCCAGCAAAAACTGACTGATGACGTCATAATATGTAATTTTTTTGAACGTATTTTTTTTCAAAATTTTAATGCCTACGCTGTCACTCGGTAGACAACTCACCAGTATTTGCACAATAAACGCACTGTTACAAACAAGTTTGAGTGGATTAATGTCAAAATACCCTACCTTAAGTACATTGAGAAATGCAAAACTAGAAATTTATTTTAAAATACTAAGTACTTACTGCTTTTCCGCGTCATCAACAACATCCCGAGGTGGGTGCAGGAAAATACACCCCTCCAATGTACTTCCATTTTTTACAATGGATATTATCTCAGGTGCCCAGTTCGTCATCTGTTTTTTCAGCACCCCATCTTCAGACATGTAGCCCAATATACCATCAAATTCGACAAGTTCTTGTGAATTCATGTTTCTCTGTTTGTTGTTTTATAGCTATACTTTATTCTTGGTGAATCTTGGTGTGGTGTGTTGTTGAAGAGACAAAATCGAACCATGTGCTGCATAAATTCGAAAAAAATCGAAACGAAATATCCGACCAATTACATTACAGGAAATTAAATTGGCTTCTTTGATTGGTTCGGCTAATAGAAATCCCGGCCCCTCGGCCCATCGCGCCCCTTGCCCCATAAAAATCATTTTTCTAACAAAAGTTGTTACAAAGCTACATGTCATGTACAATTTTAAAGAGAAAATTATCTAAAATATTGCGGACCTCACTGTAATTAAGACCTGCTAATATTCTGCTCTTAAAACACTATAATAAATGAGACGAAAGGGGTTGAAATGTATGTGATTGTCATTTCAGTTAAAGTATTTATCAATAGTATATCAATCACAGAAGTTTTTTTTGTAATTCCAAAATATAATAGCAATGACGTCATAACTAACACGACCAGAATTTGGGCCAGTCTAAAAGAAATTGTTTTTGAGATGGGGCCATCCTCATTCCCAGGGCTTCTTGCCTTTTCGAAACACAGAAAAAGTTCAGTGAGGAGAGCCCTGGCTTCTGCCGGTCGATTCTGCAAACTGATTGGCCCTGAAATTCTAATATTTTCATGGGCCGTTTTTAAAATATTCCGCGAGACCACTAATCGGACCGTTTTTGAAATACCCTCCAGCAGTAGAGGCCCAGGCTTTCTTCGCTGCTCTTCCCTGTTTCGAAAAGGCAAGAAGTCTTGGGAACGAGGTTGAGATGGGGCACGACGGGGGATATATTATGGTGAAATTAAATGGTCTAAATATAAGCCAGAACAGTTAGCAATTGGAATCCAACGAGTCACATGCAAATTATGTAACTTTAAAATATGCAAAATCAGCAATTTTCATAGAAAATGGCGACGTCACAGACAAAGAACTGGGTCATTAATGATCAGAAAACAAAAACTTGTCGTGCGACTCGTTAGAATCTTATTACCCACCACTATAGGTACAATTTAATGTACAATTTCATTTTGATCCAAATATATCCCATTGCGCCCGATACATATTTGTTATTTTAGTAGGGAAAATCTGATTACTGGGTTTATGAATGTGTAAATTGTAGAAGATGAAATACATTATATATCTGCTAATTTTGATTTTAAATATCCATATATGTGGTATTTTGGCAGCCTGCCTTAATATCAGTGGGACTTGGATCTAAATTTGGGGCCAATATTACCTACCTAACTTTTGACCTAAAGTATATTTTTGTTCTGCGAAGGAGAGACTGGATAGACATCTATTTTCTACTGATTGGAAGTTTTCCATTCCAAAGATGCCTCACAAAAGTGACTGCAAAAAATACCAAGATGAATACCAAATGAGCTGTTGCTTGAGTCCAGATGAGATGTTGGTATGCATGTTTTTTAAAAGCATCAGTAAATTTCATTTGAGGATCAGAGATACTTAATTTTTCAGAGAGTTGAGTCTCAGCGATGCAAATTTTGATTTTCGGAAAAGCTATTAAATGACCCTATACATACCTTAACCCTATTCAGGATGGGCTTTTTAGGGCTCTGAGTTGATGGGGGGGGGGCACAAAGTGCCCCCCTCCACAACTTTAGATGGAAACATGCTATAATGTTGAAACTTTCCAGAAAGTTAGT